>CAJNOL010001930.1:0-28023 GCA_905250125.1 Rotaria sordida | reverse complement strand
TGAATGAGAACGAAAAAAAATAAAATGAAATTTTTAATTTTTGATCAGAATTACCCCAACAGACTCTAGTTAAAATATGCTAGACATTAAAAAGTTAACTAAACATATATTGTTTAAGTAATTCTTGATAAGATTTATGTTCGATATCTTTATTTTTCATGAAAAATAATTTAATCTCATTATATATTTCATGAAGTTAATATTTATTTATTTTTTTTTTTAATTTGACGTAAAATATTGTCCATATAGATAATAAACATGTAACAATAAATAAATGAATAATAATAACTTAATTTTTTTCTATAATAAGATGAAATAATTGAAGATAAAATGTGTTGCATATAAGTATTTGAGATTGTGTAATCATCGAATATATAATTATTATTGTCAATTATTCAAATTTTGTTGGTTTTATTTTTCCATCAGATTTCATCGTTGCGTTTATAAAACATAAAATAATATGATCAATTGTTGCTAAAGCTTCTCATTCATATACCGATATATATTGTACACTATTGATCATAACATCGATCAATTCTATGAATAAACAGAAGCTTTGTTAATTTCTTTTATATGTTGATGTATGAAAGACTGTTTCTATCAATATAATCATACTGAGAATATTTCGAGAGAAATTTTATGAATCTTCATTTTCTATACTCTCTCAACAAGACGATAAATTATTATAATGAATTAAATAGGATAATATCTTATTTGAAAAGAATACATAGAGAAACTCTTGATATAAATAATATCTGTTCAAACTGATAGTAGAATTTTTGTAACTGAATAAAAATGATGATCATAGTTTCAACATGAGAGTGTAGGTGTCGGTGTGGGTATGGGTGAGAAGAAGAGTAGGTGTAGGTGGTGGATGGGTGTGGCTATGAGATAATTGAAAATCCATACCCACACCCACATCCGCTGGATAGGAACCAATTCTAGCCTTGTTTGTGTCTTGTTCTCAATCCACAAATTAAGTCTTTGACTTATCTAGCATTGGCATCAAATCATGAGTCGAAACTCAATCTACTATGGAACAGTGAGCAATGATTGATTCAAAAAAGTACTCAAAAGATAATACGACATGAGTTATTCATAGAAAAATGAATGCAATTGTCGTTTATGATTCGCCAACAAATTCAGCGAGATTAAATTCGATTTTTATCATCAAGAAAATATCGTTAGAAAGAAGTACTCTGTTTTGATCAATTCTAATATTCGTGAATGAATGAGAGAGTATATTAAATACTTTTGCCAACAATTGTTATTTTCAGTATAAATTGAAAAAGGAGTGCCATAAAAGATTACAAATAAGAATTGACACATTTCTATGTTTTCATGTTACTCGTGTTCGAATAAAGTCATTTTAACTGTACCTCGTTAGCAAAATCGATATCTTAAGATGTACAAATACCCTACATGGTTACTTCCAAGTATGCAAATATTGATGATTCACACGAAAGCGTGACTAGTTTGAGTAGGAATGTCTTTTAATGTGTCATAAGTAAAAAAAATAATTTCAGGAAGAACGGAAGAAGAATAGCAATTATGCTAGTTCATATACAAACATTCAATATTGTCCTTAAGAGAATCGTCCATATTCAGCTTTATACACTGTGAAGTTTATCATGATCGACCAACTTACTATGCTCTTCTGATTCTATTTGAATGCTGTTTTCCAAGTCTCTCGACATCTCTCATCATAGTTTCAGAAACACTTTTCGTATTTTGGGTGTAGGCATGGGTAGGATGTGCATGTGGGCAAGCAGAAGAACAACATCAACGTCCCACACCTAATTATTGAAAAAATATTACATTATCTCAAGCCATAGTTTTGCATAGCTTTAGTGAGAAATTTCATTATTGAAAATAGGATAAATCTTTAAAGTTGGGAATAGAGTTGTTTGGTCTTTTTGAAGCAACATCATTCCAAGAGAATCTAAATTGTGTAAACACTAAGAAAATCATTCAAGATGATATTAGAGCAAGATTGGCACGAATGGAATCAAATATAGGTCACATACGGATCTCGGAAAACTGTTCTTCTTTCGAAGCGAAAGCTATCGAGAATTTCCAGTTATTAGTAATTGTAATTCTTTGGTGAGGTGGTGTGTGAGTGTGATGTGTGCATGTGGCTGAAAAGACGATTGACACCCACATCTACCCACTCACACTCACGCATCGAAATAACTGGAAAAAAAATAAAAGTAGAACTTCAGTGGTTTCTTTTCAGTATTTTATCGGTTGCCAATACGTTTCTTTGTTGATCTTCTTGCCTGCATTTCATGAGAAGGCTTTCAAAAGAAATGAGACAGAGGTTTTAAATAAAAAAAAAACACGGTAAATAGGATCACTGTAGAGGAATGAAAAAAAAAATATTCAGAGAGAAATCTGTCTCCTTCTCTGGCTATTATTCATTCTGTCAATGTTTGAGATCGATTTCTTGTCATAGCTCAGAGTAGAAGAAACTAGAAACAGTGAGTTGCGACATTCGCGGTGAAAATATTGAAAAAATGGGCTTCCTCGTCCGGAGTAGTATGTGTATGTGTGAGAGAGCCTTTATGCTCTGAAAATCTTAACAAATCGTCTCTTAAACATCGACAAATTAGACAATTTTCTAGAGAAGTCGATAAAATGAATCGAACTATGCATAGGAGGCATTGCACGTAAGTCACGACCAACGTTGCGCAATCGATGTCATCGATTTGGCTGATATTTTTACAGTAGGTAGGCCTAACATATTTAGGAAGAAACCCAATATTTCAGCTCAAATGGATGGGCCATTGTGGAGATATAGTGGACACAACTATTGAGGAGTAAGTCACTTTTGGTGCATTTTATAGTGTAATATTTTTCAGTAAAATTTCATTTTCTCAACAACAATAAGAGCTATAACAGAGATTTTTTTGCCATAGATACTATTGATTATGGGCTATCTTTTCATGGTATTGAAAGTACCTTTTCATTGGATTGTTTTCGATCGGTCCTCTATACCATTTTTGAGAAAGTGTATCCACATATGTGTAGGGACTTGGTCACATCAGCGTGGTAGAATAGTTTAAAAATAGTCTCATTTGAAAGAGCACATCAAACTGCGTCGAATAGGGTTTTCAAAAGTTTGTGACTTTGAATTTTGATAGGGAAAATTTTCTGAACAAGACTATGAAGACCAAATTTGGGCCCCGACTCTCCCTATGAAGATTGACGATTTATTTTCAAATATTCGATTTAAGTGTTTTAAATGAAAGCCCGTGCCAAGAAACCTCGAAATCCAAAATTCCAGTTCATTTGAGTATGTCTATGAAAAATGGTGAAGGAGTTACTTTTTAAAATTTTATAGGGTAATATCTATAGTCCGTCTAATCTTTCTTATAGTCGTATTTCAGCTAAAGTGAAACCAAAAGATCTGAAATTTTCACCATAAACTATTCTTATCGAGTCCTTAATATACACAAAGTTTCAGGCCAAAATTCAAATTTTCATTTTTTTTCATGATCCTGAGGGGGACCACGGCAATTTCCTACAGGTAATTCGAAAAAAATGAAAATTCGAATTTTGGCCTGAAACTTTGTGTATATTAAGGACTCAATAAGAATATTTTATGGTGAAAATTTCAGATCTTTGGTTGCACTTTAGCTGAAATACGACTATGAGAAAGATTAGACGGACTATAGATATTACTCTATAAAATTTTAAAAAGTAACTCGTTCACCATTTTTCACAGACATGCTCAAATGAACTGAAATTTTGGATTTCGAGGTTTCTTGACATGGGCTTTCATTTGAAACACTTAAATCGTATATTTAAAAATAAATCGTCAATCTTCATAGGGAGAGTCGGGGCCCAAATTTGGTCTTCATAGTCTTGTTCAGAAAAGTTTTGCTACCAAAGTTCATTTCTACAAACTTTTGAAAACTCTATTCGACGCAGTTTGATGTGCTCTTTCAAATGAGACTATTTTCAAACTATTTTATCGCGCTGATATGACTAAGTCCTTATACATACGTAGAAACAGTTTCTGAAAATGGTATAGAATGCCGATCGAAAAAAATCCAATGAAAAGGTATTTTCAATACCATGCAAAGATAGCCCATAATCGATAGTATCTATAATGAAAAAATCTCTTTTATAGCTCTTATCATTGTTGAGAAAATACAAATTTACTAAAAAGTATTGCACTACAAAATGCATCAAAAATGATCTACCCCCAATAGTTGTGTCCACTATATCTCCATACTGGCTTACCCATTTGAGCTGAAATATTGGGTTTCTTCCTAAATATGTTAGGCCTACCTACTATGAAAATATCAGCTAAATTGGTGAGATCGATTGCGCAAGGTTGTCAGGAAATGGTCGTGGCTTACGTGCAATGCCTCATAGGTATCACGCGAAGGACAAACGTGTAGAAAAATTAAAAATTATGTATTTTAAAAGGAGATTATTTCTTATCGAATCGAGTGTGCATGTTATTATGTGTGTTGGCGTTGGTATACCCGTTCGTCATCCACATGCTTTCTACACGTAAGATGGAATCAGTAAGTGAAGAGCGATTATGAGTGTGGCTGCTTATTCTGTCATTATTTACGCTCACTGATAAATCCATATCCATACATAGAACGGTAGTCTTGGAAGTTTCGAGAGAACTAACAGTGTCTTTATGGAAAAATTCTATAGTCTTTTTCATCACTGAGAAAAATTAGGTCAATCGATTAAAACAAAGTGAAGAAATTGAATATTTTTTCGTAAAGATATTTATAGTATACGCTGTATAGAAAACTCAATAGCAACCTTGTTTTACAGCAGATAGTCAAAAAGCAGTAAATGCTCGAAACAATGATCCTAGCATTTCTGATGAAGTTCAATGAGTAAGAAGTTATTCATAATGTCATTGGCGACTGTGGGAAATGAAGACAGATTTTTTTAAAGGAGAAAATCAATAATAATAAGTCTCAGCTTGAATCACTCTATCGCATGCACAATTGAAAAAAACCTATTCACCGTCAAAACTTTTGCACGATAATATCGAAGACTTCATAACAACTTTTTGTTCGATAATAGGAATAACAGAAAGAAAGAAAAAAAAGAGAAAAGAGTGTAATAATAGTTGGATTGATACAGCTTAAAAGCAATAAAAACACATCAACATAACCCATTGTAGAGTCAATACGCATTGATTTGAATATTTTTAGCTATTGGATCACTATTTATCAACCTGCGAATGACTTGGTCGTACAGCGCTTACGTTGGTGCGAACGTTGGCATATCTATTGCTCTAATAGTATTAACGATCGTTATTGTTCTTCTTCTACCATACTCTTCAAAACTTTTCTTAATTGAGCATATTTTCGGTATCTATTTCAGGAGAAACGATACTAGTTCGTCTACTAGCATTATTTATGATGTTGTTTTGGACAAAACAATCTCACAGTACACGAAAATTGAATGGATGTTTGTAATCATCACAGGCATTATTCTGTCGCTAATGCCAGTATTAATCTTCAATGGACTTTTTCTTGCCATCGAGAGTATGTCAACTGGAGAGCTGTGTCCTGCGTATCAAATGGACTGTTTTGTCTTCCCAAAGACAACAATAATATCTTCGCCGACAGCAAGTTTTGTCTGCCAACCGGGTCGTATCGGAAACCTTTCGAATGCTACTGGTGAATTTGCCTGGTGTTATGGTTGGGTCATTATGCATCAATCATCTGTCAGTGTTCTCAACCAATTAGGTCTTTGTGCTGGTCTGATTGGTCTATTTGCAACCATCTTTGCATTCACTTTTCATGTCGGACATAGGAAAGTAGGATTAGCTATTGTTCTTTTAATTATTGTTTGTCTTGTGATCGCGCTTATTGTACTGGCTGTTTTAAAACTCTCTCTTGCGTTTCTAACTTTCGCGACGCTCATACTATGTGGTTTAATGTGCACTTTTGGACTACTCTTGAAGCGGGTAGTGATACATCGACAAACAAATTTTGAAAATCAAACAAAGATATACAGTAATGAGCATCCACATATGCAAAGGCACTCGTCTCATAGAAGAAGAAACCAGTCCACTACTTCCAAAGATCTAGACTCTGTAAACATGGATTATTTTTGAATACAATATTTTCGATTGATACAACTTATATTATAACGTTTTGAATTTCGATTCTCTTGTTAACTGATCTGTGTCTTGTTCTCATGTTTGCTCTGTGTGATGCTATATATGAGACGCTACAACGGCATTGTAATGATTTATGTTTGAAGATTTTTATGAGTTTTCGAACCAATTATTCATATAGTTTTTACATATCAAACACGATAGAAATTATGATAGTTGCGTCTTTACCTCAAAAAATTCTGAGAATAAAATCAAATCTTAGCTTGAAATTATCCTATATACCAAGTCATTGCTTTTCAACGAGAAAAATCTATATGACTATCAGATTCTCATTTTCCTACTTTTGACATCCAGTACTCAAAAACTAGTGACAGAAAATAAAACTTTTGTCAAGTCAATTGATCGGTGGTCAAGACATTGATTGACAATGAGTTTCAGTCAATCTCTAATAACAAGGATCAAGGATGGAATGACATAGTCGTTTGAAAGACAAATTTCTTGTAACATTTTGTCTTGCATGAATTCTTCAATTATTTTCGCGAGAAAGATTTTGAAAACCATCATAAAAACTTCACTCAGATATCGACGGAGCCAATACAATCGTTAATCCGATTCTACAAATTAAAAGTCGAATCATAGTGAATATTTGGATTAGTAATGAACCCTGCTAATGAGATGAAGTAGAACACCGTCCCAGACCAATAAAATTTTTCTCTAGGGCGGACAAGGTTGCAAGAAGCTTTTGTATGCAATGCAGCGGCAAAGCATCGTCTATATAGCAGTGCATGAAGAATATAAAGCATGTGACCGAATAAAGTATATCTATCAATTACTTGTTAAATATTGTTTCCTTTGAAGAGAGAATGTAAAAAACAAAGCTCAGTTTTGCACAAAGATACAAAACAGATACAACTCCAGGTTGTCACTGAGTAGTATGTTCTTCGCGTACTCGAAATATAGTTCAATAACTGAATTGATGTCGAATGAATTTCTTGCAAGGTTTTTTGAACAGTGCTCACAGAGAGATAAAACTGGACTAGAGTGTGGGAGCGTGTTTTATTTTCACTCATACATCCACATCTACATTCTCTTGTAAATCCCGATTTAGTGGGAATTTCCTTCATTATTACTATTGATTTTTCTCAACCAAGAACAACATCTGCTCATATTACCAATCCTATCTATTATGAAGAAAAAAAAAAGATGAAGTTCTGTTCTCAATACATACGATTTTTTCCTATTCACAAAATTAAACTACTGGAAACAATTATCAACATTCCCAAGTGTTCTTGACATTTATCAGAGACAGTAATAAAGGTCTTGTTATTTTGGCTGAATGCATTCAACAAGATGGTATAGATTAGGTTTATGTTTATTGTTAATTTTTAAAAGATTAGTTAGTTCAAGTCGAAAAAGTTTATGAGACTATACTGGAATATACAATAGATAGTAGTAAAAAAAGTAACTATTTACAATTAAATTGACAGAGTAAAACATAAGCAAAGGAAATACCAATGAGGCAATGGAATTCTTTGAAAAATCACTTGAAATCTACAAAAATACTCGTACTCCAAAACATCCTGGTTTGACTTCTTTCTACAGTAACATGCGTTTGGTGTATATGAATATGGATGATCATTGGAATGCTCTTTCTGTTCTGGAAAAGATTTGTTACCATGGAACAAAATAACGGATGGGGCAAAAGTTTTGCATTAATTTTGTTTTTGATATAACTCTACAACGGAATGTCGTGGAGACTTGATTTTTTTTTGTTAGAAAGAGCAAAGTGTCTAGTGCAAGAATATATAAAAGAATTTGATTGGAAATGTTTTTCGAAAACTACAACAATCTTAGAACAGAAGGCGTTGGAAAACTCTTCCGCAACTTTTTTGAACTGAGAAAAAATTCCTATAATTAGACAGGTTATCTTTTTATTTGTCTAATCCGGATTTTATAATGTAAAGATAGAGCACTATTGCGTTACACAAAAAGAAATTTTCTATATGCTTTATAACGGTCGAAATGAACGCTTTTATGATATCGTCTGTCATCAATTTTTCATCATTGTTGATAGCAGTCGAAAAAATAAACTGTTTTCGCAGAAGAGATTGCTAGAAGCTATATATTTTATATGAAAAAGAAAGTTTATTGAGTCCTCTACCAAACGATATTATTTGGAATAGGACGCAACTTAGCTGTGATATATTCAGAAAAAAACTTATTTTCACACTGCAAAACCAAATTCGAACAATTAATTTGTTTTTATCAAAGTGTCTTTTGTTGATTCTCTTGTATGTTATACCAATTACTTTAATATCAAATGAAAACCTCCGTTGTAATGAACAACTGTATATACATGGTACTCGAAAGTGGCTAATGAAAAAGGCTCAAACAAATATTTTTGGATTAAAAAAATGTGACCAAAGTTGCGGAAGAGTTTTTTGGAGCCTTATATTCTAAAACTATTGTGGCCTTCGAAAAACATTACAAATCAAATTCTTTTATATATTCTTGCACTAGACACTTTGTTCTTTCTAACAAAAAAAAATCGAGTCTGTACGACATTGGGTTGCAGAGTTATATCAACAACAAAATTAATGCAAAACTTTTGTCCTACCCGTTACTTTTCCTTCAAATTCTCTTCATTAGACTATGTTCAACAAGAATATCGGTTTGGTGTACAACAATATGAGTGAGTTATTAAAAATACTTTCATTATATCAATGTTGTGTGAATATGACATAACTTTCAGTATCATAAAATCATTCTCATCTTGAAACATAGAAAAGAGTCTGGACTTAATAATAGAAAAGAAATTATAACTAATGTTTGTTGTTCCAAGATAAAAAAATAAAATGTATTTCAAGTAACACTTGCTCGCATACAGAGCAAATCTGCTCTTATGACGAATACAGATGGATCACATCTAACTGGAAGATAATCAATATATGTCAATAGGCACCTTTTATATAAGAGATTATCACGGTTTTTTAATATGTAGAACTGTATTTGAATGACTAAGAAATTACAATATTTCATACATCTTTTAGTTTTATTATTTTAGAAAATTTCTTGACGAATCTGATAAAAAACGAATTAAATATTTATGATTTGTCTTTGCAAAAATATCTTAATGACAAATTATATTCCAAAAATTCTGAGATATTTGATAGTTAAAATACTTATTGATATAAACTTAGATAAAGAAAATAGCTTGTCATCTATATTAATATTCTTATTTATTCGACAAAAATACTTCAATAAAAAAAACCCGTATTATAAACTTTCTGAATTTTAATACTGTATTAAAGTACAAATGAAATTGTTCGAAAATTAAAATATAATCTTATCATGAAAAACTTTAATTACTCTTGATTAAAGCCACACTCTTAATGGAACTTTTTTCATTTCTATTTCGAAATATTGTCCTGCTTGAAAATCGATTGAATTTTGTTCAAGACTTAGCATTGTGAGTGTCTGTATTAAATGATAGGATATATATATATGAAATAAATGAGCTAAGAGCTAATCCTACTGTATTATACTGCAATCCATGCGCTAGATATCGTGCTCCTGCACGACCAATTTGATTGTATCTAAGATCAAGTTTGATTAATGTCTATATTGAATGATAAAGATATACATGAGACAAACAACTAGAAAAATCAGTCTTACTCTATTATATTTTAATGCATTTGCTAGATCTCGTGCTCCTGCATTGGTGATTTTGTTTCCCCAAAGATGTAGAGCAGCAAGTGTCTGTATTAGATGACATAGATGCATAAGAAATGGTTGAATAAAAACAAAAAACTGGTGTTACTGTATTCTGATGTAATGCATTTGCTAGATATTGTGTTCCTTCATCACCGATTTCGTTGTATCCAAGATGTAGCACAATGAGTGTCTATGTTAAATGTTACAGGTATATTTAAAATGAATGTATTGATGGCTAATTCTACTGTATTATATGACAATGCATTCGCCAGATATTGTACCCCTCCAGGACCAATTTTGTTGTATCGAATATCAAGTGTGATGAGTGTCTGTATTCAATGATATAAAAGTACACGAATTTAATTACTAGAAAATAAGTGTTACTGTATTATATTGTAATACATTAGCTAGATATCGCGTCCCTATATCGCCGATGGCACTATTTCCAAGTCTTATCTTCGTGATTTTCTATATTGAATGATATATATAAATATGAGATAGATAACAAAGAAATTGCTCTTACTTTGTCATGTCGTAATATATTAGCTAGATAATATATTATTTGAGGGTCGAGTTGATTGCCGAGAGATTGTAATGTATTGATTGTCTGGTATTTGAATTATAGAAAAATTTAATGTTCAATTATCAAACTTCATTTTACTGTTAATTTTATATTATATTTTGAGAAAATAAAAAAAAAACATGGGAAGATTATTTTTGTAAATTTTTATTCAATTCTCTATTAATCAATTAAACTGAGAAGATATTTCATTTCTAGTAAAAGTTTCAAAAAACAAATAGTTTTCTATGTAAATATTTTCTTTTGGAAGATTTCAAAGAAAAAAAAAACAAACTTTAATTCAATTCAATTTAAAACAATATGATAGATCAGAAAACAAAAATCAACTGAGACATATAAATAACAATGAATAATATTTCGAAAAATAATAGAAATCATATGTTTTACCTGATGTTGACGGTAGGCATCTACAATTACATTAATGCGTGTACAAACATTGAGCATTGAACATAGAATAGTAAATGTATCAAGCTTATCAAGAATACGACAGACAAGTTCTACCGGTAATGTCAGAAATGAATGAATAGCTTTATCTTTCATCGATGAAACGCCGTGAGAAATGTTTGTTTATTAAAAATTATAGCTAGTGAGAACTTTCCCTTTGTTGTAATGTAGTTATTTCTCACTTGTGTCGTAAGTTGAGTTTTATTGCGCAATTACTTATTTCTATGACAAAATACGTCATTTCTCATGTCGTTGAATCAGATATTGCAGTATGAAATTATCAGAAAGTTTTTTAAGTATAAACTATTTTGATTTGTTTTCTTGAGAAAAAAGAAATTAATCATTTAATTATGTGCGATGATGAATAATCGATCAGATAAAATACTTACGTCATAACATTTTCTGTTTATCTATTTTAATGATTCAAAATTTGATTCAAATAGATGTTTTAGTTTATCAACATGTTTTATCCAATCTTCATCATATTGATTAATATAACAAGTTATCAATTCAGGAGATCCTCTGTTAAATGCCATATAAACGAGAGCTCTGCATTGTTCATTAATACTTTTATTAAAATCCCTTGCAGAAAAACTCACACTACAATTATTCTCCATATGCAACACGGCTTGTTGTCAATTATTTTAGTTGACCAAAAAGTCTTCGATACATTGAGGAAAATTTGTTTTGTGTTTGTCTCAAAATTAATTTTTGAACACAAAAACGAAGTTTTCCCGCTTATTTTCCTCACAGTATATCCGATCGGGTTCAAATTTTTTGTATGAGTACTTAAGTCAAATTGGGGAGCGTGTTTTTTTTTCTTTCTTCAAAATGCCGTTCCATAGAAATTTGGTAATCTTTAAAAACCTAGTACCAATAAAGAAAAAAACACGTTTTCTGTCGGTGCTTCCAGTGTGTTGCTTCTTCGGATTTGATTCTATTTATTATAAAAAAATTGCAGCTCGAATAAATGAAGTATAAAGTTGTGCGAGAGGAAGGAAACTTCTGGCAATGTTGAGTCTATGATAACTTTTGCTCTACTTATCGAGATCTATCTGTCTTTTAAAGTTTTCATCATTTTTCGTCGGATCGTTTCCCAAAAAATCGTGGACACAGGAAGGTCTCTTTAAGCTCTCCCCCTTTCTTTTAAAAAAAAGTCAATTTTTGTCAGAAAAATCGCAATTGAGATAAATTCCTGAATTTCACAAGGAGCGCCATTGTAGCTAATTGCTTTGTTTGTTCATTTGAAAGAGTATGTCAAGATGCAGAGTTCGTTTTCTGAATTAAGCTCTTTTGTTATTGTGTAAAAAAGCACTTCTATAAATGAATGACATTTTTTTTTGAGTTATTGGAACATACTATTCTTTTTCTCCTCATAGAAAGTATGAATTTAAAAAAAGGACGCTGCAGTCTTATTTGCTCTTTTAAATAAAATAAAAGATCAAATCGATAGAATTAGGACCCACAGAGAATTGCTGGGAGGAGGGGTTAATATAAAAAAAATATGCAATCTCTTCTTTCTTCGCTACTATATACTTTAATTACTATTACTAATTGTAAAATTATTTATTAGAAAATATCAATTGAACATTTATTTTTAAATAAATATGTACTTAGTTTTTTTCATCTCAAAGAAAATCATTACAATATTGTATAAAAAAAAAAAAGATTTGTTTTTTGATAGATTCAATAAAATCCTCCAACCTAAAATTAATTTTTAAAAATCAAAAAAAAAAAAGAATAAATTTATTTATTTACTTGTTCTTGATACACTTCAATTGTATCATTATCTTCCATTTCAAGTTGTTTTGGTGTTTCATCATCATTTATACGTTTACCATCAAAAAGAAATCTTAAATAAAATTAATATTCAAAATATTATCAATCAAAATCATTAATTATATTTTACCGTAAAGTTGTTATACCAACACCTAATTTAAAAAATAAAAGAAAAACTAAAGACAAATAAAAAATTAAATACAATTTTTACCTTGTCGTTCAGCATAAGATTTTTTTAATTTACCCATATTTGTTGTCATTTTAACTTTAAAATGAACTTCACCTATAATAAAATTCAATATTAATTAATATAAACAACAATAATAAAAAAAAAGATATTTCATACTATTATCTTGTTCAACAACTCTCAGTTTAATATATTCATCTGTTTTATTTTCAGTTGTCATTGTTCAATATCAATAATAAACAAATTATTACTGCAAAATTTTACACAGAAATCTAAAATTGAATATATTTTGCTAATTTTGTTTTAATTTATAAAGTATTTTAGTATAGAACTGATTAATAATTTCTAAAATACACTTTCTTTTCGTTCGTAAAAATATACAAAAACTAAGTTTTTCATAATCTAAACAACAAAAAATTATATTCGTATCTTTTCACTAATGGAAAAACGTCAATTAATACTTAGTAAACTAATCAACGATAAATACATGCATTAATTTCATCATTGGGCATACTTACAAGAAAAATAAACACTAGAAATGAGAACGGTTTGCGTTTCTATTAAAACCAAGCCAATTTCATCTCTGAAAAACCATCATCTAGACTAAACAATACGATTTGTATACAGCTGTTTACAGTTAATTTACTATACATAAACTGATCGTATTCTGGCAGTAAATTTGCGGACAGCAATACCACGGTATCATCATAAGATTACGGCTTATAAACAGTCATATTCGATGCCACAATACTGTCCGTAGAATTACGAGGAAATATAGATATGCGTATCAATCAGCATGAGCAATTGATG
This sequence comes from Rotaria sordida, assembly GCA_905250125.1. Lineage (NCBI taxonomy): Eukaryota > Metazoa > Rotifera > Eurotatoria > Philodinida > Philodinidae > Rotaria > Rotaria sordida. The sequence goes on along the minus strand of CAJNOL010001930.1, from coordinate 14,403 downwards.
TAATAACGATAAGCTTTAATTTAATACAATACACAACTCTTAAGGATCTGGATTCAAAATGTAGATATCTTTAGCATAGTACACTCTATTTTTATGAGCATCGTACAGCAACGTATGTATTTCAGAAGTAATTGATGTTAAGTACATTTTTATTTCTTACCTGATAAACTGGCTATTGGAAATACTAAATTGGACTACCTATATTGTTATAATGAAATATCCATATTTTATCAATGTTCAATATCTTACCGCTTTTTATAAACTAGTTTGAAATTTTTACATATTTTTTTTTAGAAAAAACTACAATCGATTAGATTAAGTATTCTAACAATAATCTTGAACTTATAGATGTCGCTATATTAATAATATAAAATTTATTTTTTCAAAGTTTCCTATTTTTCTCTATTGATAAAAAATATTTTTATTTATTTATTTTAAATCTCAACCTATCAATAGAGGTTTTACATAAAGGTATAACAATGGAATCAATATGGAAGATGAATATAACACAAATGTTTTATATTTCTTTTTTTTTCTTTCAATTCAGAACAATAGAAAAATGCAACGTTCAATAGAATCTGATTTTGAAGATGAAAATGAAATATGTTATACATCAAAACGACGTGCACATCCTATATCTCAACATTATGACGAAGATTCATTTCCATCATCATCTTGGACAAATCCAAATGAACATGATATTGAAGAAGATCAATGTAGTTCATCTATTGATTATTATCATAATAATAATAATAATGATGTTGGTATTGATGATGAAATATTTAATTTACCAATAAGTTCAAATGATTTATCTGTAACACCAAAACAAGCATTACATTTAGCAACAATTTATGAATTTTTACGTCATTTTTCATCAATATTACGTCTTTCACCATTTTTATTTGAACATTTTTGTACATCAATTATTCAATCAATTGATATAAATAATATATTATTTTCACAAATTCATATATGTTTATTACGTTTATTAATTAAACAAGATGATGATGATAGTATAACATATGCATCAGAAACTGATATTAAAGGTATTATTGATTTATCATTTGTTACTATAGATTATATAACATGGCCATATATATTACAATTATATGTTACATCACATCCACAATTAAAAATATTTATATCAATTGTTAAAGATTATCCATTTAATATTAATATTCAAGAAAAAATCGATCTTTTATTAGCTTTATGTGATGTTGCATTAACAACAAAAACAATACGAAGAGAATTTGATGATACTAAACCTAAACAACATGATGATAATTGTAGAAAATGTCAAAAGTAAATCATCTTTTTATTTGTTTTATGATTTATAAGATAATTCGTTCCCAAGCCAATGGAATATTTATCTCTAATTAGAACAACTTTTTTTATGGTTTCGATGGACAAAACCTTCCCAATCATTTTTAAGTTCGAATTCTATGCAAACGATTAATAATTTAGCTATAGATGATATCAGTTTTCGTGAAAAAATTTATCCATAACGCATAATAAATATAACACAATTGACTTCTTCACTTGATGTGATTTTACTTAATACATCTATCGGATTTTCGACTGGAAGTTATTCGATCCATTATCGAAGCTATTGAAAGCTAAAAGGAAGACTATTTCAGATTTACTACACGACATTTTTCTTTACTATTCAGTTAAAGGTACATCTGAAAGAACAAAAAGGTCAAGGTATCATATCTACAGTAATACAACAATAGCTTCAAAAAAAAAAGGATTAGTGTTGTATCTCACACTTCTAAACATATGTATTGATAAAAAAATTTTTGATAAAGTATATACAAAAAAGAGAAATTTTAATTTTTTAGAAAAAAAAATAATCCTATAGCCGAAGGGTTAAAAGCACTAAGGTTTTCTCTATAGAGTTATACGGCTTGTCCAAGTAACGCGACACTTCGCTGATCAAGTTTTGAAAAAAATTTTTTTCGAGTTGGACAGATCTCATTGGACTACTAGATGCAGTTTTTTACGCTGATTACGAATTTGATATTGATTTAGTATAAAAATCAGATTTTGATATCAAAAATCAGATTTTAAAATTTTCAAAAACCGTATTTTGGATTTTTTAACCAAGAAACTTTTTCAACAAGGGCTAATAGACATATCATTCGATGCAGAATTAAATTCTCTACAAAATGGTCTATTTAGTTTTGACTTTGGTAGCTTAGAACGGATTGAAAGCTTCGATAAAGTTTCCAACTTCCTGCCCAGTTTATGAGCTCTCAGATCGATGTATCAATCTCATTTTTGCAGAGGAGACTGTCTACATATAAAACAGTAACAATTATAAAAATCAAGTGATTCCGAGTGCATTAAGTGCCTCAAAATTGGTCAACAAAAAACTGTGTAACAGCGTTACGAAAAATGTAACAGCGTTACGTTTGTTTTTTGCATTTTTTATTTGAGCAAAAATGTTTTAGAGAAAATCTTTTTTACTGCCTGAAAGCCTATTCAATGCTCTACAAAAGTGATTCTTGGAGCATTACATTTGAAGAAATGATTTCGCAAGAGATTAGAGTTTTCTCAGTGGCACTGGAAAAAAGGGTCCTTTTATGTAACAGCGTTACGCCATGATAAAACATTTCTAGATGCCTGAGACTTCAATCAAAAAAGGTCATTTTTATATGATAAATGAAGTTCGATAAGCTGCGTCGAATGACGTTTGAACGAACTTCCTAGCTCTTAAACTTTTCGAGAAAGTTGGAGAAGAGTATGTCAAAAACGTAACAGCGTTACGTTTGGACAAGCCGTATAGCTGTTTTACTGAAATTTTTCTTAAAGAATATGAGATTTTCTTTTGTATAATTTCAGTAAAACGATTATAATCCTTTAGAAAAAGTCTAGATATCCTTATTTTTAAGTTGAGAAGATTCTTTCGTGAATCAATACTAATGATCATTTAAAAACAAAAGACAGTTGAAATTTTTTAATAGAAATCAAGATCAAGATGCATTGAATTGTATAATATTAAAAGCTTTTAAGGTTTTTCCATCCATCTTTTTCATTTTTGAAATAATGATGAATATTTTAGACGTGGTGATTTACTTTGTTGTGACCGTTGTGAAGCAACTTATCATCTTGCTTGTCTTAATCCACCATTGACAAGTGTACCAACTGTTGAATGGTTTTGTCCTGTTTGTATACAAAATCAAGTACATGGTGTAACAGATTGTATTCCTCCACGAGAAAATCGACCATTTTATTTACGTCATCGATGTATTGGTCATGATCGAGAACAACGAAGATATTGGTTTGTTTGTCGTCGTCTATTTGTGTAAGTTAATTCAAAAATGTCTTTTGTTTTTATTTTATTATCAAAGAATTTTCTATAGAGAGGATGAAACCGGTGAAGATGTACGATATTATTCTACATTGGATCAATTTGAAAATCTTTTATCCTATCTTGATGAAACAGGACCAGAAAAATTATTAGCTTATCGTTTACAAAAACGATATAATGATATAGCACGTTGTATGAAAATAACAATTGATCTTCAAGCTAGTAAGTTATAAAATTTTAAAATCAATTAAATATTTTTTTTTCAAAAAATATTTAGCGTCTATACCATTAGATAGATCACCATCAATGACAAATATAATGTCAACAACGAACGATTATGTATCAACATTAGATGATGATGATCAAAAATCTTTATCAATGTTTACAGATGGTTTAATACCATATCATTTTAATGAATTCATAACATCAAATATTGATTATGAACATCTTATTGATATTATTAAATTAAAAATAAAATCAAAAAAAAATATTTTTATTATGCATGGTCAGATAGATGGAATTGTTGATAATGATAATGATGAAAAAGATAGAAAATCATTTATTAAAAAACGAGAATTTTTTGTTCATTCAACTAATAATTATAATTATTCATCAGTAAGTCAATGAGAATATTTAAAACAAAGATTTACAAATAAATTTGATCGAAAATAAAAATATTTCAAAAATCTTTTCTTTATTTTTGTAGAAAATCAATGGACAAAATCATTATACGAATGAATTGCCAGTATCGAATGGTAAACAAAATAAATTCTTCTATATATTAAAATATAAATTCTTTCTTAGATTTAATCTCTATGTCACGATTTAATCCATCCAATAGATCTTTATTAGAAGAACGATTACGACGTATACATAGTAAGTTTTATTTTTTTTTTTGAATTTTTTTGTATTAATATATATATATATTTTAAGATATATATAATGAAACAAAAGTTACACTTAAACGTTTAAATGAAAATGATATTGATGAAACAATCTGGCAACGTTATGAACAGTATCAAACAATGAATAGATTTCCTTCTCATAATCGTAGCAATACTTATTCCACTAATAATAATAATAATCGTCCGTATCCAACAACTCATACATCCTATCCACGTAGTAATTATTATCGTGATTATTATACTGGTAATAATTATGAAGATGAAGATGGAATGTTACTTGATAATGAATATGATGATTTTGGTGATGATTTTTTTCAACAAGAAGAAAATATTGATGAATTCGACATGCCATTCAGGAAATATGGTATTCAAAAACAATATATATTTTTGATATTTTAAAGATTGAATTATGTGAAACACGATCTAAAAGGAGTATTGAAATATAGAGATAGAAATTTGAATCTGCAAATCATAGACAAATGCTTTAACAACATTCTTCTCTCTGTGATTAGCAACAGGAGCTACATACGTGTTTCACATTTTTAATCCTATAATAATTATGCTAATAGTTTGTTTTTCTTTGTTCATAGAAAGTAATCGAGTTTATCGAGGTACAACTCGTGGACGTCCTCGTGGTCGAGGTCGACCACCATTATATGGTGGTCGAGCTGGACGTGGTTCTCATCATGGTCATCCACCACGTGGTGTTAATCATTTAACAACAGGTTCATTTCAATCAAATCAACGTTTAATTCAACCAAAAATAGAATCTCCTAAATTAAATGAACAACAACAGCAACCTATTAGAAATAAACGTAAACCAGTTAAACTTAAATCTGTAACAGTAACAACAACAACAGACGAAAAACCAAGGCGACCAGGAAAAGTTTTACGTAGTGGAAGAATATCAAGAAAACCACGACGAGATTCAGAAACAGATTTTGGTTCAGATAATTCAGATGATAGCGGAGCAAAAGATAAAGAAACTGGTTCGGATGATGATGATGAAGAATTTGATTTAACACAACTTGGTAAAAAAAAATGATCTATTTTAAAATGAATTCAATTGATTTGTTTAGGTCTTGGTTTTGGTAATTCATCAACAATTGTAACTAAAGGACGTGATGGTTCATCATCATCATCAAATGATTCATTAACTGTAACAAATCTTCCATTAACTAATTTTGCTGCATTTGCACAAAGTCAATTATTAGCAACAAATTTAGCTAATGGATTATTAAAAACTAATGATGAATTAAGTAATGATTCTGATTTTAGTATAGATGGCTTTGGAACAGATGAATCTGATGATATTTTAAGTCAGAAAACAAAAATAAACAGTGGAAATACAGATGATGAAGATCTTGATGATTTTACATATAGTCAAACAATGTTATCACTTATTAAGAGTATGCAACCAAATCATGTTAAAATTGATCTTGATCTTGTACCACAAAATAAAAATCTTAATAGTAATAAAGGTAATATTATCATATTTAATTTTAACATCATTGAGAATTCATCTTTTTGAATTTTACTTTAAAAACTATTTTCATTTAAACATCTAATATACAAAAGTTCGTAGAAAGTATTTTCAAATTTTGAAAAGTTCATAGATTGTCGAGTCATTAAAGTTAATCTATGTTAGACCTTTAACTGAAGGTAGGTGTATCGTAACATTCACAAAAAAAAGAAACAATTTTTTCGAAAACTCTGATCTAACCAAGGGAAGTCAGGCAGTTATGTGTAAGCATTTTGCTAGCATGTAGAGGGTGTATAGGTCTTCTCTTCATCTAAACTCACCCTCAAATTGTCGATGAGGAAATCGTTCGATACTCAAATGACTGAGTTTATGGTTTGAATTAATGTTATTATGTATCATCCGTTCAAAAATTAGTATAGAATCTGTTCGATAACCATCTGTCGCAGGTCGGAAGTTAATCCCGGACCTGGACCCGATGGGCTCTAGTCAACTGAGAAATGTATAGCGGACCGTCGGGCCCAACGATTTTACCCTTTTTCTGAGATTTGGCTCACTCTGAGGAGAAAGCTTCTCCACGCTACTTTCCCTGATCATCACTTTTTATAAAAATCGAAAAATATGGAATAGCTGTCTATTGAGAAAAAAAATCTTTGTAAACAAAATTTCTTTCAGGCTTGGGCCGGGCCATAAAAAAGTGGCTTGATATAAAAAAAATATCTCGTATGTTCGAAGCGACTATCCAATGTCGAGTATAAAAGGATTGTTCGAGCAAGTAAGTGTCCTATACTCCTACAAAGATTTCTGAGTAATAGATATATTAAAAATTCAAACTCTTTAAAGATTTTTATTGAAACACTATATAGTACAGTAGTCACAAAAAGTAGCGCTACCAGATGAAAACTGTCTAAACCTTAACTGTTTGGGCTAATATTTTTACCATAAATAGAACTCAGTGAACCCTGATCGCAGGCACAAGCCCAACCTCAATCAGTTGATGTATAATGGAATTAGTAGCTCAATCATATCATCGTCCTTATAAAGACCATAAGCAAAAAATGTGATGTCAGAATGCTTTTGTTTATAGTTTTACGGTACTACAATTTATTTAAGTTTTTTTTAGTGCTAAATGCAGTTCCCTATATCTAGTGTACTGAGTCAAAAGCTCATCCCATAATATTGAGATCTCATTGATTGACGAGCTGTGCCGTGATGAAGTATTTTGATGACTCTGTCTCGATACTACTTTGAGCTACGATTCTGTAACTTTTATCACGAATTGCTAGGCTCATGAGAACTCATGGCTAAAATTTTCAACTGAATCGGTCAAAGTTAAGTTGAACTATTTGACATTAGACTGAAAATTAACACTAACCGCTTGGCAGGGGTTTTCAATACGAAGAGCATATCTCCATTAATTCAAAGTGATTTTTTACCAAACTTTCACAACAGATAATGCCGATGTTGAGTTTTTGAATGAGGGGTCACGCGAAATTGAACATCGAAAAATGGTTGAGATACGGTCTTTACAAAGGTATGATACGATTGTGCTACTAATTCTGTTATACATCAACTGATTGAGGTCGGGCTTGTGCCTGCGATCAGGATTCACTGAGTTCGATTTATGGTAAAAATATTAGCCCAAACGGTTAAAGTTTAGATAGTTTTCATCTGGTAGCGCTACTTTTTGTGACTACTGTATCTATAGACAAAGGTAATCAGTGGAATAAGAAAGCTTCATCTAGGAAAATTCTATTTATGAGTATGAAATGTGATATTTGTTTTCTCGTTCGACAGTATTTCTTTTTTCTTCATTCTATCCTCGACTTGTCGATAGTAAGAAATTTTATTTACATTAGAATATTAATTAAAACTCTATGAAAATAGAATTCAATTGATTTTTTATTTTTGTCTTTCTTCTAGACGATATTCTTCCATCAACAAGTCATCTTCATTATGAAAATTATTATCAAACAAATCCTCTTGCAACAAGAAAACAAATGTTATTAAATGAACGTGATCGACGTGCACATTTAGCACGTAAATTTAGTATAAATCATTCACCAACATTTTCATGGTATTCACCCTCATCATCAATAACATCAAATTATACATTAAAACAACTTTCAGATATTTTACGTATAACATTAGTCTATTTTGAAAATACAATACCATTACCATTTATGCATTCACATTGGAAACATTATCGTTATATATGGGCTAAACAATTACTTGATTTTAATCAAAATCTATCATTATCAAAATTAATTTATCTTTTACTTCAATTTGAAACTTGTATTAAAACAGTTTCATATTTTGATTTATTTACTGATCAAGTTGGTTATTTAAAATTTCGTCGTGAAACAGAAAAAGAACGTGATGAAGCTAAAAAAGAAGAAAAAGATGCATTTATAAGACGTAAAATTGATGCTGATTCAATTATACAATATGTACATTTTACACGACCATTAAAACATAGTGTACATAAACAACGTGGTGAAGAATATCGTTTAACTGGTGGTCAAGGATGGACATTTATACGTTCAACACGACATAAATTAATTGAAAATAATAAAAAAAAATCATTTGATATTAATTCATTATTAATACGTCGTGAAAATATGTCAAATGCTATATTAAATGAACGTAATAGAATAATTAATTTAATTGAAATTAAACTTAAAAATGATTTAGATAATGATATTAATATTGAAAATGAATTAAAAAATTTATTATTAACAGCTAAAGATGATAATGATGATTTAATTGATGATTTAACATTTATTAATTATAAAAAAATTGATTATAATGGTATATCTTATCGATATCCAATTATATTAGATGATACACGTCGACCATTTCATTTAACAACATTAATAAATGAAAAAAAATCTATTAAAAATCCATTTCAATTACCATTACCATGGACATTTTCATTTAATAAATCTATATTATCAAATATATTTATACTTCCATCTTATATACTTCGTCGTCTTGCACGAGCATCAATATCATTAATTGATATACCTGGTTTTATTAATTCACGTTTAAGTGGAATTGGAACAAGATTTGGTTGGCCTTATCCATGTGGTAGACCATCAGTTCGAACAGCATGGTGTTATAAAGTACAAACAAGTACATCATTTTTTGCAATTGCTCATCATATCAAATATTTATGGAATTGTATAAGGTTAGTTAAATGATAATAATTATCAAAAATTATAACAATAATCTTCATATATATAAGCTTAACGATTCATATTTCATTTGTATCAACACTTAAGAATAGATTGTTTGAAATCTATGAGATTTGTTTTGTAAAACACAATCTAAAAAGAATGCTGAAGTATAGGAATAGAAATTTGGACTCTCTATGGACATCTTAGCAACTAGTCATCATAGATCATATCTTGTATTATAATAAATGTAGAGAAAGATTCTCTATATAATGATGTATGCAGTATCAATCCATGTCGTCAATTTTTCATTAAAACTAACGGTTCGAAACTTTTATTCCTTTTTTTTAAATAATTTATCTATTAAATTAATATTTTTAGTCTTGAAACGATCGATTTCAAAATGCCACAATATATATTATGTCAGATGGCGCCACTAGAGCTCATCGAATCCGGTCGATAAAAATTTTGGATTCGAATCTGATTAATTAATCTTTTGTAGGAACAACCTAACGGGTTCAAGAATTTTCGGATCCGGATCCGAACGACTGAAAGTTTTACAGCCGGACCCAATAGACTCTGAGCACCACATTTTTTCCTATCGGTTAAGCATTTTAGAGCTCATCGGATCCGGGTACGAAAATTCTACTTTTATACCTAACGAATAGTTTTTGAGGCGTCATCTTTATTAAATAATCAAACTAGAAAACTAAACGACAACACCCGCTGTGGATGGTGCAAGTAGTTTGAGCGCGTTCACAGTAATAAGGCAACGCAATTTTAACTGAAATCTAACATTTTTCTAAAAGTTTAAAAATGTTCATACAGAAAAACCGTAGTTTGAATGACATGGTAAGTTCTACTTCGTACCGTTTGATATGTCAATAAATGGCATCACTTATCGACATATCAAGTGAATATAGTAGAACTTGATAAAGATAGAGAAAGTCTTTCTCTCGTAACTTACATATACTTCTTTCTGTAATTAGAAAACAATTTCACAATATATTTTTGCTAATAAAAATTTATCTCATAACCTGCCATTTTTAACGAATTTACAAAAAATATTCACACGTTTTGATACAATACTTTCAAAAAAGCCGACAATAATTATCACAGATGTTATCTTTTTTCTTTTTTTGTTTTAATATTCTAGATGGGATCTTCTGACAGAAAAACTTTCCAATATTGATGAATCATCTATAACAACACATGTTGATAATGATGGTATAGCAACAACAATTCAAGTTTTAGCTAAACGTGATTCTGGTCCATATAATTCTTATTGTGAATATTTTGTTCGTAAAACAATACATCCACAAACAAATGAAACATCAAATTTTAATATACCTATATCAAAATCACGTAGTCGTGCTATTCCACATCCATCATCAATATTAACATCAAATCGTTTAATACTTAGTGAACAATGGTTACCTGAAAGACAACTTCAACCAAATCAAATTAAATATTATTATCAATGTTTACAAGATAAATCTTATAGACGTTTACATAAAAAAACAAATGATGATAGAAAAAAATATAAAAAAAAAAAACATCAACAATAATAAATAATCCAATACAACAACAACAACAACAACAACCAGCTAAACCATTTATTGTTCGTATACCTCATTTACAACCTAAATCAACATTAAATACTGAAAGTGGAAAAGTTGTTATTGTCAAAACAACTGGAGAATCATCATCAACAAATCTTCCCATACAACAAAAATCATTTTCTGTTGTTAAATTACCTGATGGACAAATTATTCTTGTTCCAACAACAACTTTTCAACAAAATGATAATGGAATTTCAAAAATTATTAAAGCATCACCATCACCACCAAAATCTCAATCACAAACTATTTCTATTAGTCCACAAGAACGTCGTTTACGTCCAATAGCACCAGCTCCTATAACATCAATTCAATCATCAAATGAACTATTAAATAGTCTTCTTGCTCAACAACAACAACTTCTCCTTCAACAACAACAACAGCAATTAGAGACAATCATACGTTTTGAACAACCAACAATCAATGAAGATACTCCATTAACAACAATTTCTGAAACAGTTACAATCGATACAAATGGTTCAACAATAAAACCTAAAATTGAATCAACACCTATTACTATACAAAAAACTAAAAATCTTCGTAAAACAATACCAATACCATCAATAGTTGATGATAAAAAAATAAAAATTGATCCCGAAGACGGCATTCGGTATGATTCAATTCTTTTTTTGCTGAAATATAATCTCAAGGGAATGTTGAATTATAGGAAGTATATTAGGTGAAAAATTGAAAGTGTACTTTTTTAATAGCACAACATATATTCTGACCTATGGGCTATTTAATGACATGGAAGATCTTTCTTTCTCTTTAGTCGGAAAACGTCGCTAGTAAGAATTAGAAGCCTAGGAGAAAACATTTCTGAGAAAATTATATATAATCTTAAATCATTCTTTTTTAACATCGAGTACTTTTACAAAAACATGCGTTCGATATAATGAACTTGTACAGTCTTCCACAATTTTAAATTAGACGAAACTTTCGTAGTATGTCCCTCTAGCCATAACGCTGATATAGCGTTCGAGGGTTGAGTTAAAGATTTTTCTCGACATAGAAACGTATTTATGTAAGGTTAATTTCATCTTTAGAATCAATATCGAATAATATATAATTTATTAGTCTTCTTATAAAAGAAATTCTCTATGTATATATAGAATAAGGGTCTTTCATATTGATTTATGAGTAAAAAATAGTTTTCGGATTTGATTTTTTCAGATGATATTGACATTTGAGAGATAATAAAGCTTTATTGAGCAGAAAATAAAGTCTTTCTAAGTTAAAAACAATACACATCCACCTGCTAGAACCTATCAGGTTCAACAATTTCTGGATTCGGGTAGGACCCAATGTGCTCTATGGGAAAATGTCCACTGCGGCACAGATCATGACAGACATTGTTGATATACGATCAAAGATTGTATAGTAATGGCGTCTTGTTATAATATATAAACTACTTCCTTATTGCATTTGTGGATAAATAACTCTTCGTTGATGTTCCCAATTCGGAACTTCATTGCTACCCTGAATGGTTCTGCCTGGATCAGAGTTGAAGCAAAAGATAAAAAAATTGAGACTTTTGTTTGTTTTTTTATAAAGACTTAGATATCAGTTTCCATAGATGCAATATGAAGACCTAAGATATATCTCGAACGGTAGAAATACACTGATGTATTCATATATACAATTGCCTATAGATAAGAAGAGAAGAATTTTTTTCTCATGATTTAAAAACTGTAGTTTCTCTGTCACAATGATAGACTTATTCTTATTTAATTTTCTTTGATGAAGAAGGATATTATTTACTTACTAAAGACTAGAGATTACAGAAGCGAAATACTTCGAAAGAGTTGTACCAGACGAAAAACTGTATAACGGGTCTATTTGGATCCCCACGACAGCAGTTATATCGTGTTTAACATTTTAATCCTAGAGGAATTCGTGCTAACAACTTTGGTTTTTTTGTTTAGAATGAAAATTTGTGAAGCTATTCTTCGTTCAATGATAACTAGAATTGAACGTGAACAAAATCAAGAATCAATGAAAAAACGTCTTAAAAATTGCAATACAATAATACCAGTATCTGATCATCGTCAAATAATTTTAATACGTTTATTAAATGAACGTGTTGATAGTCTTCGAAAAGATTTTATTGCAGATCGTCTCAATCGAAAAACGGCATTAGTCAAAGAACAAGTTCAAACACAACGTCTTAAACAACAACAAATGATTCTTAAACAACAACAACAACAACAACAACAACAAGCAATAATTGTTAAACAAGAAGAATTAAGTTCAGATGATAATAAAGAAAAAATTATTGTTATTCCAGAACCATCTTCAAATAAAAAATCAAGAAAAAGTACTGGAAATGAAAATAAAAATAAACGATCAGAAACACCAAAATTATCTGAACAAAAAATAAAAAGGTGATCAATAATAATCATTAGTTTAGATCCATGACGTTCAATTGATAAAATCAAATATTTAGGATAGTCAGATCAAATCTTCTTTGTATGATTTTGTGAACAATCATATAGGATGTTTCGTAAGTTGTGAACATCGATGAACATTAAATATTTATATGCCGATAGAGAAAACAATCTCTAACTGAACGCACCTATATGAGGTTTGAGTACTCATACTGACGTTGCAATATAACACAATATCGAATGACATTTTTTTTCTTATTAGAAGTGAAAAACATATTTGTGTTTAAAAAGTGTAGTAGGAACCAATAAGTAGTTGTCGCAAATATTCATATGAGACTTGTCATGAGCTATTGATCAGTCAGATTAGATCGTCAAAGAATACTTGATGAAATTTCTACAAGACTTACCAAAGTCAATATAACATGACAATTAACGAATTGTAGATCGATATCGAATATCATATTCTTTTGTTTACATTAATATTTTTACAAGAGTACTCAAACTTCTTATAGATACCTTCAATTTGAAGATCGTATTTTCTATCTACATATATAATTTAACTTTCATCGGGATTCAAAACTTATGAAATTCATGTTTCATATTCCTATGCTACTAGAACCTTTCGTAAAACGACGATAGGATTATCTGACATATTTATATTATCTTTCATAGAGATAAAATCGATGTTTCCTAAAAACAAAACACTCAAGACGAAATATAATCAATATCAACTTCTAATATGATATTTATTTCCATTTAGAACACCAGTTAAACGAACACGTCCACTCCCAACAACAAAAACTCCTGATAATGATCAACAACCTGTATCAAAAAAAGTTCGTCGTTCAAATGTGAATGTATCATCTGATAATGATGAAAATCTTCTTAATAATCATAAACCTTCTTCTTCGTCTTCATCACCAACAACAATAGCTAAAATGAAATCAACTGAAAAATCTAAAAAAATTATAACAATAAAAAATTCATCAAATAAAAAAGAAAAAACTGAAATTAATCTCTCAGATATTAATTGTAGTTGTCAAAGAATTGATATACCAGAAAAATTTTTTATACAATGTGAATTATGTTCACGTTGGTTACATGGCACATGTGTTAATTTAACACCACGTCTTGCTGAAAAATTAAAAGAATTTATATGTCAAGATTGTACAAAATTAACACAAAAAGCTAAAGAACGTTTATATTGTATTTGTCAAACACCTTATGATGAATCAAAGTAATAAAAACCAAAAAAAAAACAAAAGATTTATTTTCTTTTTTTTTATTTTAATTAGATTTTATATTGGTTGTGATGTTTGTGCTGATTGGTTACATGGTTCATGTGTTAATATAACACCAGACGAAGCAGATAAATTTGAAGTTTATGTTTGTCCAAGATGTTCAACAAAGAAAAAACAAGAATTTCTTAATAAACCAATAAATAATGAAATACAAAAAGATTTATTAAATCTTACTGATCAACTATTAGTAAATAATATTTAAAAGTTATTATATTCTATATA
>CAJNOL010001929.1:1836-39845 GCA_905250125.1 Rotaria sordida | reverse complement strand
ACTTGTTCCTTCCTGCATCTAACGACTTCATAATTAAGTTTTTTGAAGCAATGAAGAACGAGAAATATAACTGTTATCAAAATCGCACGAATAATTTTTGCAACGACTATATATAAGATACATCAATGTTTCTTTTCACAACCAAAATTACAAATAATTTTCTCCCCATAACTTATAAAATACAGTTTAGGTAAATTTACAGATCACAATAGCATTTGATTTTTTAATATTTATCTCCATAGTTTATTTTACTTTTGAAATATTCGTGAAACTCTATAGACAGGTACCTATAGTTAGTAAATACAAGAATAGATGGAGAGAAATACTTTCTAATTATCATCTTAAAAGTTTATTTTTTAATTCAAACCTTCGTGAAAGTCTATAGAAAGCTAACTACAGTTAGTAACTAGAAGAATAGATCGAAAGAAATGTTTTCTAATTCTCTTCTCAGTGGTTTACTATCAATCTCAAAGGTTCGTCGAAGTCGATTGAAAGATGACAATAGTTAAGGACTACAAAAATAGATTCAAGGAAAGATTTTCTAAGCTTCTTCTCAAAAGTTTACTTTCCATCTCAAATCTTCCTCAAAGCCAATGGAAAAGTAGCGATAGTTCGAAATTAAATGAATACATTTAAAGAAATTTTTTCTAGCTCTTACCTCAATCCTTTATTTTTTATGTCAAATGTAGGTGTATGTTTATTGCAAGTCGAGAATAGTTCGTAATTAGATGAGCACTTTCAAAGAATTTGTTTCTCACTCTCTTCCCATTAGTTTCTTTTTGATCTCAAATGTTTGTGACAGTCCATAGGAAGGTAATAATAGTCAGTAATTAGAAAAGTAGATGAAAAGAAATGTTTTCTAATTATCCTCTCATTAGTTTCTTTTTGATCTCAAATTTTTGTGACAGTCTATAGAAAGGTAACTATAGTTAGTAACTAGAAGAATATTTGAAAAAGTATTTTGTAATTTTCTTCTCATTGGTTTATTTTCCATCTCAAATATTCGTGAAAATGTATGAAAGGCTATTGAAGAGCGACTACGTTTCGTAATTAGATAGAGAGATTGAAAAATAACTTTTTCTTTTCTCAGAGAAAGAGTTCACTTCTCGTCTCAACTTTCCTTAAGAATATCTCTGAATTTATGTAGGATATGTGTTCGTTTTTATTTTAGTTGGGTCAAACATTCTTTTTTCATGTTGAGTATTCGTGAACTGATTTATGATATTGCTCAAAATTAACGATGGTATTACGGTTTCTTACAATTTAATAGACTTATCGACAGAAATTAGTTTGTTTTGTCTAATATAAGATGAGGACTTATTGGACTTATGTTCTATGATCTGATAAACTGTATTGAAGCTTAGTGGAACTATCGAATTTCGTTTGATAAATTTTTACTGAGATTTCGAATCTTAAACTTGCAATAGTGTTTTTTTAATATACGGATCATTTATTTTGATATACTGTGGTTAAGAATTTATCGAAACATGTTTGATATAACCTACTGATTTTATTGAAAGAGTCTATCAGTGAAACAGATGCAACATTTATTTCAATATTTTGATAACAATATTAACATACATGATTTATTATAATCGATGACTATAATCAGATGGGAAAGAGAAAGAAAAATGAGCTAGCTTTCACATCGATTTACGAAAGATTAGAACGTTTTGACAAATTTAGCTTTTGTTGAGAAAAGAATAGATATAATAATATAAATCAAGAATTTTTTTCGACTTTATTGAAGTTTTTGAAGTTATTTTGTGTGTTTAAAATCGATAAAATATATACAAGAATAAGTGAATTCATTTTGTTGGATTCTTTTAATTTTGTTAAAAAACCATTGTATTATTTGATTAATTTGTGATTTATCAATACAGTTGGAGTGAAGAATCAAAAGTTTATCAATTTGTTGTAAACAACTTGTATAATCGAAGGTTTATGATTCGTCTTGAGCAGGACGGCTCAGTGAGGGAATAGAAAATTGAAGAAGTGATTCTAATGAATTTGCAATGAATAGATTCTACAATTTTTAATATAAACTTTCATTTGTTTATGTAATCAAGGGCAAAATAGAAATAGAATAGAAGGTTTCTTGATTTTTTTCTCAGACCAGTCAAAGTCAAGTGTTAAAAACAAGAGACTTTTCTCACAGAAAGATCAGTAGTGTACCAGAAGATTTCATCCATAAAGGAGAAGAAAGAAAAATCAAGTGACATTCATTGAAATTAAGCAATGATTTTACTAGCTTGTTTTGACGACAAAAATCCCAGTCAGATAAACGCTTGTTACTTCTCATTGCTAAGTTGGATACAGCATAGTTTTCCTAGAAATTTTACATTAGACAAATCACAGATAATTTTAATATCATCTCAAGCGTAACGACTTAGGCAGATTCAATAAGTATTATGTTTAATTTGCATAAGTAATATATAGCTACAGTGGCGGGCGACAGAGTATTGGTTTAGTTGGCTTATTTTTTAGACATTGTGTTATTGTCGTGACAAAAATTATACAATGGGGTGTAAAGGTGGATGGTGTGAAGGCGTATATGCATATAACTCTTTACTTCACTCACATCCATACCCATAGCCACTCACACGTGGAACTTTTCAAAACTATTTTGCTGCAGGATTCGAGAAAAAACAACGTCCATCAATCGAAAAAATGGCAAGGATATATTGTATTGAAAAAATTTTCACATGAATATTTTTTTATGTCACACATCCGACAAGGATTACACATTCACTTGCTGCTGTTTGATTATTTTCAGATGAATAGGATTAGCAGGACCATCCAATACCTGGACATGAACTTGAACACTGAGCATACCACTTGCTACGATAGTAGCAACGAAGACCTGGTGCACAACGAGTCAGACCGATATACCCTTCACCTGTGTAGAAAAAGAAATTTATTGACGTACATATAAGAAATGTTATGTTCAAGTTATAGCACCTCCACATTGTTCATACTCTTGAGCAACATCCGTTTCGCATTGCCATGTAACTGGACACTGTGGACGACATTCAGAGTAGCTAGAAGTTTGTCGAAAGCAGGTCGTTTCAGCGACACATACCGTGTAGCTTTCATTATTGCATTGTTCATTGACAGGAACGACTCTCGGAAGTGGAATAATGGTTGATGAGCTCTCGACAATCGTACATGCCCAGTCTACTTGTGTACAAGCACATTGTATCTACTCAAAAAGGAAAATCACAATAACTACTCACGTGAAGGACAAGTATTGGATAGTCGACACTAGAATATTCGATGAATTTTTTGTTTTATTATGCATGATAACTTACATTCGCATAGAAGATAGATCGTGCATAGCAAACTAAGCCATCGTCACATTTTTTAAATATACGTTTCCATTGCAAGCCTCCACACTGTTCGTAAATGGGCACCGAGCTGATGGAACCGACAATAGTGACAAATACAACGAACGCCAATGACATAAATGTCATTTTGATGTATCACCTTTTCAATTGTTAAAATATCGATTGATGCACTACAGTTATATAAATACATTCTTGGTTACATAGAGATTAAAGTTTTCGACGTCAAGCAGTTACACAACCTTTAAAAACCCACTCACATCAATTTATATGTGGGCATGCTGTATGACATCACGTATTTTTCATACTTCTCGTTTGTTGCACAGCACTACTATTGACTTCATTGAAAATTCATGACAAACAAAAGTTGCATATCTGTTTAATGAATAATGGAATGTATTGCAAAAAAAAAATAAGCTAATTCTCTCAGGATCGAAATGTCTCCTGTTGATGAGAAGAATCATGAAAGGAACTCGTCTTATTCTATTCATCACTCAAATGATATCGAATATGACAGAACACATTTCTTCTCGCATTGATTTCGTCATCAATGTTAATAACATGTAGTGTTTGGTGCGAACAACAAATCGATGCGAAACAGGGACATAATCAACGCTTTTTATCAAATGATTTCAAATGAACGAAGAACATTTTCATTGATCAACAAACTCTATTTCTCTTTTCTGCTTGTTCATTGACAACATTATAAGAGTTCGAAGAATGAACCGATCAAGCATATCATGATTGTTGTTTCATGACGACTCTTTCAAGAACAACAATCATTTTCGCTTTGACGTACTGAAAGATCAAAGTAAGCATTTTGAATGCGACAAAACACAAGTTTTTCAGTGTCGGTGTAAGGACGGGAGAAGAGAAGGTTTACACCAAAACATCCACACTGATACTCACAGCCACAGTCACATTTGACAAAATTCTGTTGTTTCTAGCAGGAGACAAATTCAATTGGGTACAATGTTTATTACTAATAATTTATCTTCCATAATACAGAATTGTGGTTAGAAATATTTTTGCTCTTTTCTACCTTTCAAATAATATAAATTTCGCAGAAATATTGTCACTGTTAAAAACGTAAATATAATGTGAAAAGCTTGTTGTTTATCTCATAAGTCGATCTAAAATATTAATAGAATAACATCTACGATTTAATCAACATTACTGAAAGGATAGTCTTCGGATTCAGAAGATAATTCTTCGTCCTAGTGACAAGATATCACATGTGACGAGAACAATTTTTCTATATTTTTGACGACAATCTCACCTCAAAATCTCTACGAATATGAACAACGATATTGTGCATGACTTTGTTTTTGTTCTCATTGATTATCAAAGGAATCGAAATACAATTCCTATTTACATACAATTAGTTGAACTGCCGTTTAGTTTGACTTGTTTTTCTTCTTATTCAAACAAACAAAAATGAAAAAAAAACATCCAATCGTTATATGTATATACAAGTGGCTGTGTTCCAATAACGTCAATGAACTATGACAATATCATGTGTCGAATTTCGCCGTAAGAGACACGTCTAAACACGAACTTTTTTCTTATACCTATTGGAAAATATTTTCAAGAATTAACTGTCTTGTCGATTTCTATCAAAACATTTTCTAAGAAAAAAATTCTTTTCGAATTCGAGCTCTTCTCATAAAAAGAATTGTTATTAAGCAATAAAAATCTGATGAAATCAATTTTCGAATATATGATATTGGTCGTGTGGTTCCATTTAAGAATGATGTTGTTGCTTTGCATCAGAAGGAGTATTTGAATAAACAAGCCTAAATTAGCCAAAGTTCGTGAATTTTGATAATACTATCGATGTGTTATACAATTTTTTACAAAGCCATTTGACGTATTTATTTTTTTTTTAAATATTTAAAAGTTGATATTAGTACTCTGAATGTGAAGTCTAGTGCTCGTTTATCATTTAATAGTCTTTATTTCTTCTCCTGAAGAAAAAACAAACGTAAAGTACCCGTGTACGGGGTAAATTTTCATTATGGTTCCTTTTCGGATGACCTCTCACCAACATGTCAAAGGATCTTGATTGGATGCCCTATTGAGAAATGTCTATAGACATTTATCCATAAATTACTCCAAGGCACTAGAGTACCTAAAGGTTCCTGTGACATATCGGTAGCAGTGTATCCTAAGCTCAGCACGTCCACTAGGGTATGAATCTTAAGACCATTATCTAATAGTAATGTAATTGAATCTATCGTACGAGTTAACTGACAGTGAACGTCAAAGTTTATGCGATAAAATATTTTTCTAAAAGTAAAACTGAAAAGGTAACGACTATGATTGAACTAAAAAGTTGTTAGAATTAGAATAAAAGTGTCAAATGAATTATAGATGAAGCAACATTACAAAAAAATAAAAGTTTTATTTAAAACTCTTGGAGTTTAAAAAACTTCACATATATGTAATTGAGACTTATTTAATTCTTTTTAAAAAATGAAGAAGCAAAATATTCAAAATTGACTGGATGAACAAATTACAAGTAAGTAGGAGTAGATACTTGACTCAACGTTAATTATAAAGATCTCAAAGATTTGATAATCATTAGTACTTACAGATTGAATTTCATTTTCTCTTATTCAATTCAATGTGAGTGTGTCTTGTCGGATGTATAAATATTTTATGGTATATTTAATACCAATATTATACATTTAATACTTGAATTTGAAAATATACATACACATAAGGAAATCAAAGTTTCAAGATTATGTTCTTGCATTTGTTTTAAAAATTATTGAGAAACTTAATTAACTTTATCGAATAGAAAAAGCTTAAAAACATCGAACGTTTTTATGAAAAACTACAATCGAATTCTACTCGACATATCGTATAATTCTCTATACAGTTCGATTTAGAAAAATGAAAATATTATTTCATATAAACATGCATTTGAGTAAGAATAAATCACTAACCATTAGCAAAGTTTAACTTCAGAATTTTGAATAGTTCAATGATCATTGGTTCTACCAGTCTAATACTGATTCTTTTTTACTAAAACTTATATTCATTTTAACATAACAATCGATTTGGATGTGGGTGTGGATACAAATATTTCACACCCACACCCCACTCTAACTTTTCATTTATCAAAAAATCATAAGATAGCAACATCTAACAAAAGTACTACGTCGATTCAGCACATGTATTGCACTTTAGCAAATGACAGTTCTTAAAATTATGCTGTATACCATAATTTTTGTCGACTTGTATTACAATCTCTAAAATATAAGTAGCTTATAAAATTCGGAAGTATGAGACATGATACATTATTGACATAACGATTGTTAGTTTTTGTTGCTAGTAGAGATATTCGAATCTTTCAAGACAAAGAAAAGAAAATTCATATGAGTCATTCGTTGTTGGCAAAGGTATAAGTACATTTTCTTCCAAGCATATTACTCATTAATTTTAATATTGATATAAAAGCAACATCAGAAAAAAATTCTTTCCTTACGCAAAACAAGTAACACAGAAGTTTCAACGCAAATATTTTCTCCATGATGATGATGAAATGATGGTAATAACACAATTTGAATCGTTACCAAATGAAATACTTATCGAGTGTTTCGAATATCTTAATGGTATTGATATTTTTAATTCTTTTGTTTTCTTAAATAATAGATATAAGAAACTTATTCGGAATATTCTACTATGCTTCGATTGTAAACATGTGAAAAAATTCATATTTCATCAATTATGTTAAAAAATAGCATTTGATTCAGAAATCAAAAGTCAAATTTATTCATTACGTCTATCAAATGGGAATGGTTATGAGCAATTATCGACATTTTTTTCATATATTTCACTCGATCAATTTTCTAATCTTCAGACACTTAGTTTGGATAGAATTGATCAAAATAGCATATGGGGTTTGATATGGACGTTACCTCACTTATTGAATCTGCGTCACTTTAACTTTACGGCTTCCTCAGATAGTGTTAATCTATTATTTGAAGCAATATCGACGTCTACTATACAATCATTATCGATGCCTACAATAGAATTGGGTTCGATTTTTATTGAACAATTTACATCAGTTGTTAGTTTAACGATATCTACATGTTCGTTGCGACAACTGTATCAAATTTTCAAATATCTACCTCAATTAAACTGTCTGTGTACCAAGAAAGTCCATTCCACTTTTGGTTCGAAAGGCGACGAGCATGTTGCTATGCATTTGAAACGTTTGACTATTTATGACTTCATTTCTAAATCTGAGATTCTGGAAAATCTCTTGGCATCAACACCAAATTTAGAAAGTTTAACAATATTTGCGTACCACAATAACCATATGATTGATGGTAATCGTTGGCAACAATTAATTAAGTTTACATTACCTCATTTAGATACTTTTAAATTTAAATTTGTAACTAAATTTGGCATTAAAAATCAGGACATTGTTCATAAGATGCAACAATTTCAGAGTGACTTTTGGTATCAACAACATCATTGGTAAACTGAATACAGTTTATTAGAGCACAAAGCGCTTATTTATACTGTACCGTATCCATCAAACCATTACACCATTGAATCATATGCTATGAGATATGGTAATACACCGTATAAAATTCATTGTAACTCATTCAAGAAAGTGACTAGTTTAACATTAAACGTGGAGGCTATAGCAGAAATCAGTGATTGCTACTTTCCAAATGTCAAATCCTTAAGTTTAAACAGCGGCTATGATAAAAACAATCATACATATCCTTATCTAAAAATTAAACACATACAATCACTTAAAATAAATATTCATTTATGGAACTTAAATCATCTTGAGATCTTATCGTCGTGCAAAATTAAATCACCATCAGTATTATTACAAATATTACAAGAGGCACTCAATATATCATCATTGACAATTTCCAGAGATATTTTGTTACAATCGTTCAAAAACCAGAAATTATGCGAAAAACTAAACAAAACGATCAAAAAATTAGATATTGTTAACGATCGAACCTTTTCGTAAATCAATTTGAAAGCAATAATCAATGTTTGCCACATATTTTCGAATATTGAACAACTACAATGTGACTTTGATCGACCAGATGATTTTCCATTTTTGCTTCATGAATTTGAAAAACTATCAAATCTAAAAATATTTTCGTTCAGATCAGTCTACAATTATCGTATGAACAGATGATCGAGAGATCATGCTTTAGAATTAAACGTATATTCATTTATGATACAATATGCCTCTCTAAATGATGAGTATGATGATAATGATGATGATGATTTATTGTCTCCTTACGACTCATCTGATTTTGGCGATTACGACATTTAATTAGATTGATGAAATAATACAGTTTGTAGTTTTTCATCAGCATAATAAGTGAGTACTCTATAATCTAAATAAAATGTGATTAAAATACATTTCAATTGTTTTGCAGATTTGAAGCATTTAGTTCTTGTTCATCGGGATTTAACATGTTCTATAAACAAAAATTGAATAGTGTTACGCCATTAGAGTGGTTGTGGGTGTGATTCGGTGTGAGTGTGGGTGCGTGTGAGTAATATCACTTCTTCACCCACATCCCACCCTGAAACCATTATATATTAATATAAAAGAATTTGATGATTGCCTTTTGCTACTTGATGGTTGTTTAAACCAAATTACGAATTTTGAATGCTAATATTGATATTATTTATTTTCGCCAGTCAGTAATCAATAGAAAGGTATATGAATTTTATAAGAACAAAATTACGTATCTGTGCGTCTTTTCTTCACTCATAGGTACAATAATGTAAATCTAAATCAGTTCAATCGCAGTCAATTTGTGATTAAAGTTGCACACATACACGTTAAACAAGCATCACAAGACTTTAGATAGGAAAATAAAAGATCACAATTACAAGATATACACCATGAACAGGATAAGCGGATTGTCTTTGGTAGTTACATAAAGACGGACAGTGAATCTAGAATCTAAAAAGCAAATAAATTTGCGACAAAATTTGAAGCAGAATGAATAGAAATCGTGTCCTTGTTTGAATTATGAGATTTTCAGATAATAAATTGACTAATAGCGTATATATTCATGTAAGAACACAATTTACGTAGAATTGTGGAATGTAAGTGCACGGTGACGATGTAGGTTCGGACATGGATGTAAATTGATCCGTCTTTATTATCACTCAAATCTATATCCACACCCATATGCATCTACCTTCCTTCTAGATTACGGTAACAATTGATATTTTTGTGATAATTGCTAGCAAATACGGCTAAATTCGGTCTTATGTCTATCCAGAACTACTTTGTAAACTCTAACTAATAGACTTGATCAGTGAGATGTTTGGATCGGAATGCGAGTTCGAGGAAAAGTCTCGTTGAGTCTTGTAAAAGATTGTAGCTTTTAATCACTAGAAATCGAAAACAAGCCGAACTCGAACCACTTCTTGATAAACGATATCGAACTGACGAGGGAAGGTCACCAACTGATCAATCGCTTTTGAGTTGAAACTATGTGCATCATGTAGGTCCTAATGAGCTATGAATACCCTGAAAAGAGTTCGGGCCGCTAGCTTATTACTGTCGAGATACTGCATTTTTACGATATTTTTAACCCATTCACCCCGATTCAGTTTTCTCAAAAATTTTTTTCGAGATGTTCAGTTTCATGGACATTTAACTTTTAATAAATACACTTAATGACCTTTTCGTTATCTTTTACCCGGCTATTTATCGTTCTCTTCTTTATATCACCACACAATGAGTTATTTACTTCTGCCGAACTGAATAATCGCTCGAATTACTTTTTCATTCTTTTTCATATTATGCAAAGTATGCACTAGAAAAAGGAGGAAGTTTCCAGCTTTTTCTCCCTTATTCTTTCCTGTCTGTCGTTCTGTATATAAATACGACCGGACTTTCGGAATAATTCACGTATCCTTTGAAGAAATGGATACAGAAGATAGCGCTAGCTCACTCGATGAAATGGATTCTCTGGATGACGATTTTGATGTAATGTGCCTCGAATCTGACGATTCTAATGAAGAAGGTACTAATGATGACATGGATTCACATACTTGGAATGAAATAGAACCAGAATTCGACGCAGAATTCATGGAGGATTATGGATTTATCGAAAAAGTAACTTCTATTTCAGGCGATAATGCAATCAATCCTATTGATTGCTATCGGCATTTCATAACGGACGAAATTATTGACCTCATAGTTCGTGAAACTAATCGATACGCGCAGCAATACTTGCAAAACCATAAGATTAGTAAACGGTCAATACTTCATCAATGGAAACAAACCACTAATGAAGAGCTGCTGAAGTTCTTTGGAATCATTATCGAAATGGGGTTGGTACAAATACCAAAATCGAAGTACTACTGGAGCAGTAGTCAGTTGTATGGTTCAGACATCATTCGAAATGCTATGTCCAAGGAGAGATTCCAATTACACCTCAAATTTTGGCATTTTTCGAACAATGATAATGAAAATGCGAATCAAGATAGGCTTTCCAAGTTGAAACCACTCTTGCATTTATTGAGAGCAAGATTCTCGTCAGTATATATATCTGGTTCGATTGTCACTATCGACGAAACTATGATACCATGGCAAGCTAAGCTTTTCTTCAAACAATATATTCCTGGAAAAGCACATAAGTACGGAGTAAAAATGTACAAGTTAGCGGCTACCAATGGATACACCTGGGATTTTGTAATTTATACTGGTCAACAAGATCCTATGGCAGGTCTTGGACATGCTCAAACAGTCGTGATGAATCTATTGGATGGTCTCGAGAGATGTTATCGAACTGTGGTAGCTGACAACTTCTTTACTAGTATTTCTCTTGCCAAATGTTTGTTTGAAGATGATATGTATCTTATTGGAACATTGAGAAGTAATCGTGCGGGATCAGACAGCGAAGTTGTTCAAAGAAATCTTAGACGTGGCGAAGTTTACGGATTGCAGAATGAAGACGGCGTAAAGCTGATCAGGTGGAAAGACAAAAAAGATGTCTTGATGATATCTACAAGGCCGTTGCATTCAGCAACTGTGGTGAATACTGGAAGTACTAATAGTAAAAATGAACGTATCATGAAGTTACAAGTTGTACTCTATTACAATGAAGGAAGATTAGGTAGTGATTTATCTGATCAGCTATCATCCTATTACACGTGTCTCAAGCGGTCAGTAAAATGATACCGGAAGGTAGCATTTGAATTGCTTTTCGGGACGGCACTAATCAATAGCTATTTGATATATAAAGAAAACTACGCAGCAAGCAAAGTGACTATTCTGCAGTTTCGCGAAAGTCTTGTGCGGTCTTTACTACTTGGTACACCATTTGAAAACTTCAAATCTGGCCCTAGAAAGCAATCAACACAAAATTCGAAGCGTAAGCTCGCTGATCACAAGCTAGAAGAAATAGAAGGACCTACACGCAATGTCCGAAGGCGTTGTGCTAGTTGCTACGAGAAAATCAGAAAACAAGAATCAAGAGAAGCAAGTGCGATGGCAGCAAAAAGAATAAAAACTTTTTGTCCTGATTGCGACGAATTCTTTTGTCTTGATTGTTTTAACGAAAAGCATTTCTCTAAATAATAAAATGATTGAAGCATTGCCCAGAAATGAATAAACGAAGGACTTACCATTACTCTGTCCTAAGAGAAGAAAAGGGAAAAAAATCGATTCTTGTATCATTTCTCTCATTAGAATATATCGTGAGCCACCGGTGGCTCATATCGGGGCGAATGGGTTAAGCAAAATGCCATGGTCCTCTCAGGAACACCAGCAAAACTGAGTTTTGAATTTCGATTTGAAATTTGGCACAGAAACAGATCTCCATGAGAGTAGCTCATTGTGAAAGTTTCAGATCTCTTGGTTGTTCCTATTTTGAAATAAGCATATTGGAACCTGTCGAGGGTATACAAGCACTGTAAAAACACTCTTTTTAGCTGTATTTTAGGATAAGAACAACTAAAAGACCTGAAACTTTCACGATAAACTATTCTTACTGAGGTCTGTGCAAAGTTTCAAGTCAAAACTCGAAACTCACTTTTTCTGGTTCCTGAGGGAAGCCACAGCATTGTGCTTAATTAAAAATACCACAAAAATGCAATATCTCGACAATAATAAACTAGCAGCCCGAACTCTTTTCAGGGTATTCATAGCTCATTAGAGTCGGCATGATGCACATAGTTCCGACTCGAAAACGATAGAACAGTTGGTGACCTTCCCTCGTGAGTCTCAGTCGAAATACATCGTATGACGTTCTGAATATTGCATCTTCTTATATGATCGTACCACTTGATAAAATACAATAGAAAAATTCAAACATTAGTTTGCTGTTGATTGGTCTATTTGTATCCGCAACAGTTGAAAATAATTTTTTTTTGATCATATAATTTGAATTATATTTTACTTATAGATTATGTGTTATATTATGCTTTTATTTATTAGTTGTCCTCTGTTTTTTTGACTTCTAATAATAATTACATAGTAGAAGAAGTTCACATAATACCTCTTAAATCAGTAGCTATTGAAAAGATTTAATACGCATAATAGCAACACATTTTGTAAGGTTTTGATTGCATTCTATCTACGAACTCACAATGTTCTAAGTGATATCCATTATCTTTACTATTCTTTGTAATAGTGAATTCTGTATAAATAGATACATTTTGTTAATGATTCACTTTTTTTGCATCATTTAAAAGCAGTAAAATAGAGTTCAAAAATCATCTGATCATTGACAGCTTGAGCAACTATCAATACGTGTCGTATGATTCGTTTCCAATCTTTCTTATGCGTAAACTTACACCCTACCAATGAATTCTTCATATTGTTTTTAATTGATCTTGCACACTATTCGTCGAAGTACCGATCATACTTCATTGTGATGAATTTTCTTAAGAAAATCACTTAATAATGATAAATTCGTAAGACCTCTCATTCAAGTTCTTTTTTATTATTTAAATAAAATTTTTTATTAAATTTCCTTATTCTTATTGTTTTAATATTTCTTATCTTATCAATAATAAAAATTTCAAAAACAAGAAAAAAAAATGAATATATTACTGAAAAAAAAGCAATTCATCATTGTTTTTATTCTTATTATGATTATATATAAAGAATATTGTTAACGTGTTAAATTTTAACATCCTTAAGATTATCTGCACATAGGTCGTTGATCCTTTCTTTATACGTTAGAAAATATCAACAAACAAGTGAGTATATGTAAGACAAAAAAGAAAAATTGTATGTATACATGCTCTCATATCTAATTACCTGCACATGTTTCGTTAATGTAAGAGAACTGGCCAATCTATTCTTATTTTTTTCTCTCCATACATCAAATAACGATCATCGCTCATGTGTAAAACGACAATAAAGCGTCGCTTACGATTATTTTAGCTGACTGCTTGTTTTTTTTTTACTAGAATGAAAGGAATATCAATCTATGCATCAGTGATCACTTTTATAAAAGACGATAATAAACGCGTTTCTCTTCATATTCTTTTTAGCTTATTTGCATTCGCTCGTTTCTTTTTTTTTTTTTTTACTTCAATTATCCTTGGACATTATTCAACGGTAACTACGAATTTACGATTTTTATTTAGTCTGTCTTATTTAGATGATATTTGTTCATGTCAGAAGTCATTGTCCTGATGAATAGCGTGATTCAGAATCGTGTTCTATTTTCATTCTTGCGAATAAGCCAGAAGAGCAGCGGCTAACAAACGAGTCGAAAACAGTGGCGGATCCAAGATTTTTTTATATGCTTGATCTCAGCTTCAGAGCATGGGACCTAGATGAAACTTATGGAGGGTAATATTCGACTCAAATAATGAGTTTTAACAAAAAACTTTTGTGATCAGAGTTTGTGAAAAAAATTTTTTTTCGACCGTCACCCTCGTATTTTTTGTTTTTAATAATGTTCCATTTTTTTAGAATTTAATCGTAATCTACATCGAACTTTAACGATAGATTTCAAATTTCATCTAAAAATATGCATCCGTTCAGGAGATATAACGTTTTAAACTTTTAGGAAATATCACAAAAATTGTCGTAAAAATTCAAAACATTATATCTTTTGAAGGGATGCACATTTTTAGATGAAATTTGAAATCTGCCGATGTCAATGTCTATTTTTTTACGTATATATGAACAAAATGAATGACATACAATTTAAGTTTATGTTTTAAATACATTAATTTTAATTTAATTATAATAAATTAGTTGGATTAAATTCACTTCACTTTATTATAGACTAGACTAAATAATGCTATCAATTTGAATTTATTTTATTTTATTTTATTTTATTTCTAATTGTAAATAGATAATCTTGTTAGATTAATTTTATTCCATTTTAATTTAAAACAAATAAATAAAAATTGATATCATTAATTTGAGTTAAACCAAATCAAAAAAATATATATTAAAAGAATTATTTGATGAAATAGAAAATGAATCAAATAAAATTAATAAGATTTTTTAATATCTGAAACGTTGCTGAAATAGTTTTAAAAGATTATATGTAAGTATAAAAGAATTTATAGTACTATTTTATGCATAAATAATACGATGTTCATTTATCTTCTACTAAACTCAACATAAAATGAATGTAACGATTTTCTTCGTCTCTATATAGTCCATCATGGATATTATATAAATAGGAATCCTCTATATTGGAGTGAATTTCATCGAAGTAGTTCAAAAATTTAGTTTAATTCAAAGATATTAATAAATTCTATTGAATTAAATTAAGTGTACTTTAAAAAAAATAAAATGGAATAAATAAACTAAACTAACTTTATTTTTGAGTTACAATAAAAAAAAAAAGTTAGCAAAGATTTTGTTCAAGATGAAATAATGTAGAAAATATCATAAGGTCTAATTGACCAAATCAAAATGAAAAGTTTATATAAAATCGATAAGATCTCAATATACTCAAAATAGAACTTAAAATAATTTTCTCTAAAAAGAAAAATATTGAATTATATTTCTAGAAAAAATGTAAACCTATATTGCCCTTTCTCTACAAGAATAAATGACAAAATGAACCTAGAAGTATATACCTGAAGTTAACAATAAATTTGATTAGTCCAACATGTGCCATCAGTGGTATTATTTTTTAATATACAAATATTAATGTACGAAAGATGTCTTTTCAATTTGAAGAGACATAGGATGTAAACTAGAAAGTACTCTATATTTTCAATATTTATTTGAATGCAAAACTATTCTTATAAAAACTGTTCGCTTAAGAGAAGCCTGAAATTATGATCTTACAAGATCATACAATACCTTAGAAGATTTTGATTTTCAGATTTTACAAGACTCTTATATCAAGATTTATATAAGATATAAACAGGGATCTTACAGTAAGAAACATATAAAATCTTACAGTGAGATATTTGTACGATTTCGTAAGATCATATAATATGAATCTGATGACATCTGATTGTCAGTAAGATTTTATAGGATCGCATACGATCTTCGTAAGATTCTTCGACCTAGGCGAGAACATGGATGGTGGCTCCTATTCTTTCAAACTTTTTATGCACAATCTATCTTCGTGATTTGAATATTGTGTTCTATTTTTTGTACATAAGTATTATTCACAAACATATTGGTTAATTCTTGCTTGAAGCATCATTTCGTGTAGCAGAATCGACTGCAACTCTGCCTTAGATATTTTTTGCCGTTGACATAATATTCTTCGCATACATGTGATGAAATAAGAAAAAAAAGGTTGTTTTCCTCCAATGTAATTTAAATAGAAGTAGATATAGTCGTTCAGAGTTACTAGACGTTCCAACACAACATTCAGTACATTTGTATTTGATACAACTCGATCAAGTAATTTCTTGTGATAATAATATGACGAAGGTTAAATAAAACTTTTTAATTCAAAGTCAGTAATTACACTAAAGTCTGAAAAATATAGAAGAGATTAGAGTCGAAGCCGCCATGTCTGATATAATTTTGACTAAATCATGACAGCGATGGAGCTAGTCCCATTTGTTGAAGATCGGTGTCAATACTAGTCTAGAATAGGTCAGACTTGACTGAGCCGGCCGATCTATCGGCAATCGAGCTATCTACCAGCAACTGGTCGATCTAATATCTGAAACAATGCAGTTTCTGGTTATTGATGGTACTGGTTCTCTTTCAGGACAATCTTATTTGACATGATCAGGTTTCAAAAAAACTTCATTACTTAGGTCTGACCAAAAGTTCTGAGATCTTTAAATAAAAATATAAAGACAAGGAGATATTTTTAATTTTATTTTATCAAATATTGAGAATAGGTGCCATGATTATTTATATCATGTTCAATTCTTTCTAACAACTTATTAAATTTTTTTTTTGAACTGTTTTTCGAAAAAATTTTAGCAACTTTGGATACCGCATCGTGATTGAAACACTCTTGTAAATAATCATACATAGTATTAATGTGTAGAAGTAGGACATAAAAAAGCATTTCTCTTCAAAACTCCACTAAATACTTATTAGTCTGAACATCTCTTTGTTTCCAAACTGACAAATATTTCTATAATCAAAGAAAGAATGAAAGAGATAAAATGTACGCTTCTTTCGGTCTAATTATGTTATAGAAACGACCTAAGAACCTCAGTATACGATGAAAAAATATAACGGGTATTCTATAATGATTTGCCCTGCGCCGTAATGAATTTTTCTTTGGTTTTATTATCACCACAAATATTTTCTGATATGCTAAAAGTTAAAAATTTCTAAGTTCACCGAAATGGAATACTTCTTTCAAAAACCATAGCCTATGTTGCTCTGCAACATCCAATAAAAAATTCGATTCTTTCAGCTGAAAATACTACGAAGTACGATTTAAAATTGAATCTTTTCGACGTCTTGTTCTATTTCATTGATAAATTATTGTCTGTTCCTTATACGACTTCGATACATTTGTTAGTCCAATTTATTCCCTATGCAATAACTCAGTGATCTGAGAACTACACTACTCGCAGGTCAATGATCTTTCGTCTAAAAGTCGGAAAAATGTTTCTCTCATTATTGTTGCGCCATTTTGTCTCCGTATATTTGTGCATTGTCTTGTTGAAAGATGAGCACGTTATCAAACATTTTTCATCGTCTTTCATTGCTACAAGTAAAATTTTACCTATGTATTGTTCACTATTAATAGTACTTCTCCAGATGATCACTGGTGGTGTAACTCCTTCGTAATAAATCTCTAACTAAATCATAGTACCGGGAAGAAAAATATATTGTCCGGTGAATACCACATTCTTATCCAAAAACAAGATCTGTCATTTTTAGAGTCACACATTTTTATAAGATTGCTAACCCAGATCTTCTTTATTCCACGATTAATGATATGAAGTGATTTTTACTGATTTACATACTACATTGAAGTTGATCTTCATTCAAATATAAAGGCTCATAGAAGAATGAAAAAGACCTATACTAAATAGTACTCGAGATAATTTAGAAAGCTTTAGATATTTGATGCTGATTCCGTTGACTATTATCCAATGAGCAATAGTGTATTGGTAAAATCTTTTATACCGTTTTATAGACTATTTTACATAAAATATTATAAGACAAGAGAATTCGAAAGTTGATTCACATTATGCACTAAAAACAAAGAAAGAAAAAGTACCTCTGCATAATCAGCCATTGGCTAGCCTCGCATGATCAGGATTCAAACTTATAAGAATAAAGAAAACTGTTTCTGAAATTGATACTATACTATCGAAAGATTAACAAATATGTTGTAAGACCTGAGATACTTAGCTGAGGAGTGACATAAGTTCCATTTTCCTTCAGTAGGGATCTAACAATGAAATTGATTGACTATTCCCACAAAAGTCACATATAACTTTGTACCATGTTACATTTGCATTTTTGTTTCAAAATAGATACAAATTTTAATAAGATTTCCTTAAGACAATAAAAGTGAATCACTTGAACGATCAAAACTTTTTCTATATTTCTCGAAGATTAGAAAAAAGATGGCTTTTTATTATAATAATATGATTGTTTATTGGACTCTTAAAATCTTCCCCATTGAAACATCAAAAATAGGTGAAATTCCATAATGGTCGATAGTTTTGGGATAATTCAACCCTGGCCAAAGGAAAATCAATGAAATTTTTACTGCTAGTAGGTCTAAATGATCTTTATGCATAATAAAAATGTCACAGAGTTTATCTTTATTAATGAGGAAATATAGATATCACAATGTAGAAAAAAAACGAAATTCCATAACACTTGCTCATGCCAACCTATTCTATTTGGATCACCCAATAATTCATCATTGGTAATAAATGCTTAAGCAATTTCTTTTTTGTTTAGAGGTTGTTTGTATAACTTACAATAACACTTAATACGCGACAACAAGCTTGTAGCAACGCAAATTGCTTGATTGATCAAAAGTGCACACAAAAATATAGGTGGACGATGGAATCCCGTGTGGATGAGGTATGAAGCGCTTATTGTTGCATGAAAAATCTATTTTTCCATTGAAAATTGAAAACAAAGACTATAAGATACGGGTTTTTTAAAAACAGACACTTAATAATGATCAAGTAATACTGTTTAAAAGATAACAGCTGTAGTTTACAGAGATATTGACGTCTAGTGCACCAGTATGCCAAGATTCGTCGCTGCTATTTGAGTTATTAAATTGTGAATATTGTGCTTAGTATACAAACAGCTCTGGTAGTTATTGAAAATATTGTGTAGAATATAGATAGTTAAGTTTTTATCTCAGCAAGTAGTTTAGCGAATAGTCTTGTACATTGATGGTTCATATCCTTTTTTTTGTTCCTTTCAAAGCATTTGTGAACTTATTTTTGCTTCGAATCATCTTTTCAAGGAATTTATGATCTTCGCTTTAGTGCTCGGTATAATGATTAAGAGCTGTTTTAATCATATATATATTTATAAACAAGATGGCTCGTGAAAAGTGAATAGTTCTAAACCGTAGAATATAGTTCTTAATTCAAAAGAGTTAAAAGATCTCTAAATGATAATAAATGGATGTTTCCATCATGGAATTTATATCACCCATGCTATGTAATGACTTTTGCTTTCGTACTCCATTGAAAAATGGGTGAAAACACTTACAGCTATGATATTGATGGTTAGCAGTTCATTCGCTCCTCTCTACACGTGTCTGCTTTTTAAAAGTACTTGGTGAACTGTAGTAAACTTTCTGTGTTGAACTGTAGCCTATGTAGATTTTTCGTTAGCAACCATTATTCTTTGTAGCCTTTATAATCTATTTGTGCGGCACAATTCGAACTTCTAAGATTTTAAATGATAATATTTTTACGGCAGGATAGTTTTCTTTTAGGAAAAGAAACTAAGCACAATTCTTTAAAGCTTTCTTTCCCTCAAAATTCGATCTTGATCTAGGAACCTTCAAATTGCATGAAATTTTCAGCCCTATATCATGACAGTTAATAGAGATATTCACCAAACAAGGGTCAAAAATACCTTATTTCGCAAACCAAATTTCTTTGTTCAGACTTATTCTCTATATTTTATTTATTTCTGTTTGAAAGAACATGTGAGGATGGAGTGCAGTACAGAACCCTTCTTTTTTAAATTCTTACTTTTTAAGCACAAGTTAGGCATGACAAATTCAATGACTCAAAAAGCTCTCGAAAAATGAGTGTCTATCTATACAAGTGTTCAAATATATAACTCTTTAAAAAAAAAGGCTATTCGCTATAATGAAGCTCTTTCGAGAGTTCTGATATTTACAATAGAAAACCTCTACAGAGAGAAAAAAAAGAAAAAGATTTTCAGTTTTTCCTGAAAACAACTTATTTTTTGAATAGGAGATGACGAAAATCTTCAAAAATGTTTTGAAAAAATGCGCTGCCGAATAGTAATTTTTGTTGTTTATGAGAGATAAGATCACGGACTATCTTTTCCTGCATTTATCTTAATTTTGATCATTCTAACGAAAAGTGGCTTTTTGGGAGAATCTTAAAAAGAAGACTTTCTCTCTTGTGAAGGGCGATTCAAATTTTTTAAGCTTTGTCGTTTTTTAGTTTTTCTGATCGCTATATAATTTCAAATATTCCCTGTCTACTGAATGTAAATAGTAAATTGAAATCCATATTTCAACCGAAATGAATGAAAAAGATTTTTAAAAAATTCACATTACGAGAACGGATAATATTTTACATTCTTTCTTGTTTTCCTTGCAATCATTTTTTCTAAAAAGAAAAATCGAAAATTTTCTCCATTACCTCTTACACACTAGAACCGATTGAACTGAAGCTTTTTTATTCCATTTGAGTCAAAGTGAAGTGCATATCTACTTTTTTGTGCAAACTATTTGTCGATTAATTTTGGCACATGGCATAAAGTCTGTACTAATCGAAAAATATTAAGAATCAAACTTTATTAAAAATACTCTCACTGATTTTATTCTGATTTTTAAAGCATCTAGCAATTTTTGGAAAGAAAAAAAACGCATCTTGTTTGAGTCCTAGTTGCTTCGAAAACATTTTAGTGACAACGAGTTCATTCTCGAATTAGCTACAGAAACGAGATATTTTATGCCAATATTATTTGTTGCATCCTGCATGCTTCATAGGCAGGGAAGTCTCTGTGAATATACGTCGTGACAATTGTTAATGTATCATTCGAGATCTCTTTACCCTAAAACTTTCGAAATCTTACATTTATCTTTCATCAAAAAGCCGCGGCAAGGCACAACTTCAAGTAAATAAGTTTATTTTCATATGATTATATATTCGATCATCTTATGAACGAAAGCAGTTTGAAGCTAACATCTTTTTATATGAGATATATGCTAATTGCATTTGGAATTACTTTTAATCTTAAATGTATACATGCATTCTCCGAGTTTAACAATAGATCACGATGGATATATAAGTTACCCTTTCAGAAAAGGTTTAATGAAAAGTAATTAGAAAAATTTGACTACAAATACTTCAAAACGAAATGAATTATTTGAGAGTTAATTGATCAGTATATCATCTGCAGTGGCACAGAACCAACTGGTCATCGATAACTATTCCATCTATACATATATGGGGTTAACGAGAAAAGGTAGGCGATATAAATCGGTTAGATCTTTTCACGTTTTTTTATCGAATAGCTCTAAATTTTCACTGAATGGTAGGCGCACATGTAAACAAAAACTCACCGAAGCAGGAGTCTAGTTCATTGAACTAACACAGAATAGAATAAAGAAGTAATCGGATATAGAATATCAAATAGGTCTCCACAGTACTAAAGAACCAGCAGTAATTTTCTACATAATCGTCGAAACCTTCAATTTTTCTACTTAAACTAAGTTAAGATACTATAATATATGTTACATTGAATTCTAAATTCTTACAATTGATTTTATTGGTCAAACTTCACTAATGCTTGTTAGTATAGACAGATGCAACATTGACAGTTATTTTTTTCTCAATTTTTATTCGAAAACTGCTAAATATCAATAACCAAAATATTGAAAAATATGAAAACTAACCTCCAAATGTAGATTTTCCATTTTCGATTACTTTTATTGAAGTTTTCTTGAAACATAAGATATTTTTCTATTTTTCTACTAGACGAATGCTTCTTTCTGATTATCTGCACAGATGATATACAAACATTTTTCGCTTAGAAGACCCTTTTATTTTTAGAAAGGAGAATAAAAAAGATTCCGATTGTTCATGATTAACCCAATGAAAAAAATAGTACGAAAATATTCAAAAACAAACAAATAAGAAAACCGAAAACGAGTTAGTTGTTGATATCGTGGATATTTCAATAAAATTGTTTGAAAAAAAACCATCTTCTCTCTAAGGAAACTTAGGTTAAAGATCGGAAGCGACTTTTTTCTAATAGTATTATGAAGTGGCACCACTTATGGTTGTTTTTTTGTTTTTGAGAAAAATCATACGTCTTGATCACAAATCATGAAAGTGTTCAACAGATCATCTTTGTTCTGATTCTGAAGTGACACAATTGTGTTCTCAAAGTTTATTCTTGAATCGAAAGAAGTAAGAAAATACTAATTCGAGTATGAGAAAAACGTTAGTTATGTAGAATTGACATAGAGTAAAAGCGTGGATCCTGGCCGATACTTTATTTGAAATACTTACATAACTATTTGCACATGTAATATCAGTGTAGTACGAACGGTTTTTCGCAAATAAATTAGTAAAGTCACATGAACTATGAAGTACTGCAGAATGTTTTTCAATGATCTTAATTCCAGATCTACTGTTGACATGAAAACCAACTTTTTGAGTAGATGTGCTTTCTGACATGATGTATAGTAAAATTTGGAATTTTTTTGTTTAGGACAATAAAGATATATAGAACAGAACATATCTGGATGCAAAAGGCCAGTAATCACCATCTATTTCATAAAAACGAAGAAAAAAACTGAAAAACTTAATTTGTTCGATAGTTAGATAACATAGCTAATTCTCTTTATCGTAAAGCGTTACATGAAACTGAACGTAAATGACCGAATAATACCCGAACTATCTTTAAGTCCTATAAGAAGTCATAGAATACATACATAAAAGTCGAATTCTTAAAAAACAAAAAAAGTGCGCTTTCATTGGTGAGAATGAACTGTTTAAAGGGACTATTCGAACATGCTATGATTGGTAGTGTTAGATAATGTGCACCGGAGATTATCAATTGATAATAGAAGGATCGTAGCAAAAAAAAGGCAGTGAAGTCGTCGAGTTAATAAAAGTATAAGAATTTCCGAAGATATGACGAAACACGAAGAAACAAACTGATATACTGTTCATTGAGGCTTGCTGAAAATATGGTGAAAGCAATACTTTGACATTATCCCGAATCATATATGCAGAGGAGACTAGAGTAATTGGGCAAATCCAACAAAAGTTAATTGATGAGATTTTTTTAAAGATCCCACATTATATGCAATGTTCATTCCTTACAATCAGTGGCACGATTGGTATAGTATAGACGTTACTCATACAACCAATTACAATTCTTAGAATAATGCGTATTTAGAATTTCAAAAATTAACTGTGAATGATATACCCAGGTCGAAGAATCCGACAATAAGATCTTGTGCGATATTGCAATACCTTACAAGATCTTACTGTGAAATCTTATATGATCATATAAGATCGTATGAAAGTCATATACGATCTTGTATGATTTTTATAAGATAGTCATAAAGCCTGCACATCTGATCATATCGTACTGTACGATTCTTATATGATCTTATTGTATGATCTGATAAGATCTTGCATTATTCATACATGCTTCTATACAACTATAGGATGCATCGCATGATTGATATTCTTGCACTTTTCATCACCTCTACCTAATTTTTCAACAGGCTGAGTTACCTTCTTCAGACTCTTTGTTTCAAGAGAAAACATTTATCGCTAAATTTTTATCATTTTACTTCGTCTCAGACTAAATTTATTTTTAAATAAAAAAAATATTTATCATTTCTACATGAAAACATGCAATGAATAATGCGTAACTTTATCAAAAATAGATCACAGCTCGGTTTGATGTTAATTTTAAGCTCGTCCTCGAATAATCGACCACTAGTATATAGAGTAGAGTTTGATATTGAAATGGACTTTATTAATTACAAAGTTGTAGTTTGGAAAACGGTTTTAACCAAATTATATTGGATAAGATTTCCTTGATTTTATTTTAATCATAAATGAATCATTTTATTATATTTATTTTGTGTTAGTTGAAATGATCAGATAAAATAATTTAATTTAATTGTAGAAAAAATCTAGTATGTTAATTTTATTTCAATTGAAATAAAATAAAATGATAAAATTAGGTTAATTTAGTTCCATATAATGTAAATTCTAAATAATGTTATCAAATTGAATATTAATTTTGTATTAAAAAAATATAAATGCAATAATTCTATTAGCTTAATTTTATTTCAAGTAAGATAAATCTGTTCACTTTGAATTTATTTTATTTTCCCAGACTATTAAATAAATAATCTTATGAAAGTAAATCTATTTTTTCGTAAAACAAGTATAGTTGCATTAAATTGCTTTCATTTTATTTTGACTATAAATAGATAATCTTCTTAGATTAATTATAACTTAACTGAAATAAGTTAAGCATATACATCAAATGAAACTAACTCCTTTCACATTGATTGAAAGTAAAATAAAATAATATTTTTCATCATTAGTTTGAGTCAAAATAAACCAGAAATATCGAAATTCAGTAGAAGAAACCAAAAAGACTAAATAAGATCGATACGAATTTCAAATATCTAAAACAAAACTGGATAATTTTGAAGAATTATAAATTAATATAAAAAGCCTAGTTGTATTTTTGAAAAAATATATGACGTGAAATTTCTTCCACCATACCAGAATATAAGACGAATGTAACGGTTCTTCGCTCATATATATAGTCAATATTAGCCATTGTCAGCTTACGTGTCCTCTACACTAGAGAATTATTATTAATTACAGTTTTACAAACAAATATAAAAAATGTTTTTTTCCAATAAGAATAAACGATAAAATGAATTTAACGAGATAAAATTCAAAATAATAATAAACTTAATCAAGTCAAATCAAATTTATTAGTAGTGTGCTTTTTTTATAATAAGCATCGCTGTATACAAAACGTGTATTTGCAATTTAAAAAGAAATTATATTTCTATTAGGAAGCATTCCATTACTTAAACACGTGTAGTAATCTACATCTATAAAGCTATCGTTATAAAAACTAGTTTGCATGAGAAATATCTTAAAATTATGGTCTGACAAGATCCTACAATATCTTACAAGACTCCCATCCTCAGATCTTGCAAGAATCTTATATCAAGAATCATATAAGATTGACGCTAGCATCTTATAATAAGAATCATATTAAATCTTAGAACAAGAAATTTGCAAGATTTCGTAAGATCATACAATCTGAATCTTACAAAATCTAATTGTCAGTAAGATCGTATAAGATCTTATATGATCCTCGTACGATTTTTGCACCTGGGAGTATTCGCACAATTGTTTTGATCAGGTATAATTTTATCGTTCAAAACCTTGTGCAGCCTGCTCAACACACTAAATACATTTATTCAATAGTTGAAAAATCATTGAGATTGCACAGAAACATCGCGCGCTTATACGTAGATCGACTAAACGAATTAGGCAAAACTACTGCATCAACAGTTTTCTGTAGAAACTTTCCATGATTAGAGATATACTTGTATTCTCTTTTTCGATATGTATTCTTCATCTATTATTGCCTCTTCGTAGATTGAAATGGCTCCTGTGGATAATAACGCTGAAATGATTAGTAGCTCACCTCCCACAAAGAATGTCTCCGTCAATGAAGACGAACAAGTGGAATCAAGTTCAAATGCACAAAGTGCAAGGTACGTTCAGAATAACACGATTAATTAATTAAAAACTTACACGATTTGATAGACTATCTATGACTTTTTCTTTTGATGTCTAATATGATCATTGTTGCTCTTTCCTAGGAAAGGTTGTCTCTGGTCAATATTGAATTTAAATACCAAACCTGTGTTTTTATTGCCTATGTTCATAAGTATAGCTATAGTCGTCGGTATATTAGTAATTTGCTTTACCTCACCAAAATCACAAGGTATGTTCTTGTTGTCTTACATTCTTTGTACTCAATACGATAAAAACTCACAGTTAATTCAGTTCTGTTTTACCAGTATTATGAATTTTTGGTAAAAAAAACTTAAATTGTGATAATATTTCATGTCAACATGCTCGAAGCAAATCATCCAGACAGGACAGAATTATAAGCACTACAGCTGGTTCATTTTTCCATTTTAAATTAGCACTAACGAGTGCGAACCAACCAAGATGATCATTATCAATAGGTCTACTACTTTGCCTATAAGTTGGATTCGATGAGAAAAGAAAACAACGAAAAAAATATCGTTCCTTACAAGAGACCCTCATCATTGATACTCTCTCATTCAGCTTCTATTTTAGTTATTGGTAGGAGTCATAGAATAGAGAAGCATTGCAAAAAGACTCATCCCATTTCTGCTTTGTTATAGAGAAAGAAGGATAATAAGTTTCTCTAAAAAGATGATTGTTGTGTTTTCTATAGAAGATTTTTTTTCATATCTCAATAAAAGAACAATTTCACCATCTAATTTTTTACAAACTCATCTTGTGCATTATTACATGTCACAGAAAGATCAGCTTTATCTTATATGCACCTCTCCTATTATTTTTGATAGTACTTTTTCACATCTCTGAATGAAAATAGCAGTTTATCCAGGATTTCCTTTTCTCTATCTCATCGATATGTTCTTAGATATAAAAGAAATGCGAAAGAATACGAGAGAA
The DNA here is from genome assembly GCA_905250125.1 of Rotaria sordida. Classification (NCBI taxonomy): domain Eukaryota; kingdom Metazoa; phylum Rotifera; class Eurotatoria; order Philodinida; family Philodinidae; genus Rotaria; species Rotaria sordida. The sequence goes on along the minus strand of CAJNOL010001929.1, from coordinate 13,140 downwards.
AACAAGTACCTTTCTCACAGAATGTGATGATCGTAAACATTTCTTCTCCACAGGACACATCTTATTTACATTTTCTCACTATATCTTGTTTGCGGAAGAGAATAAGCAGTATATATTCCATATATATCTTCTTTCGTTCTACTATCATGTCTAAATGCGTATACGTCCTCTTTTCTGTTATCTGATCCAAAATAAAAAGTAGATTACCATTTTTCGAATAACTTTTGATAAACACGAGATAGAGTGCTGCGGTTTTCACTATTCGAAAGAGCAGGAGCTGGGCACCAATTTCACATAAAATCAAGGGATCGGTATCATATAAAGATACGTTTAATTAGTTGGACTTTTTCCAAACTTTGCAATCTTCATGACTTCCGTTACATATTTCTTGTTTAGGAGTGGGCTCGGTAGCTCGGATTCTGCTCTATAAAACTATACAACTCGCAGGTCTTTATCATTTATTGCTCGAACAAGGTATCAATTTTATTGAAAGCAACTACATCAAATTTCAAAAGTTCTCATTTCTTCTTCGAATATGAAAAATGTATAGAAAATAGGTTATCGTCTATGTCGAATATCAAAGAATAATAAGTTTTATCTGAAAAAGAGTGTTCCTCATTCAGTCCATGAAATGAGTCTTCAAACAGAAATACAAAATCATAATAGAGCTGAAAATTTTACGAAAAAGTGAGCTCTCCTGCTGATAATGACGTTTTAAAAGTCGAAATAATCAGTAGTTCTCTTTTTGATCCTGTCTGTCAGAGAAAAGGTATTCAAACTCATTGGATATATGCTGTATTATGCTAGCTTTCAATCATTTTCTATTACTTCTGATGATTCAGTGTTTATGCAGATATACGGTAGTTGCACTTTCGTGCATTAGTATACTATGTCAGGAGAGACTAATAGTGTCATAAGAATATTCTTTGTCTTTCTATGACACGATTGCATCATGTTTATCAATATTCTTACTCTTTCTCTTTCTCTTTTTGTATTTTTTTCTTGCAATATAAGGGGAGGCATATGAATGGAAAGGAATTCATATATATATTTTTTCTTCTTTTCGTTGCATTTTTTCAAGTAGAAATAAAAAAGAAAGTAACGATCCTGCTCATGAAATGGACGATGATACAAGCGATGAACCAGAGGATGACACTAATAAAGAAATGAATGAAGATATGGATGATTGAATTCCTATTTTTTGTTGTCCACTCAGACATATTTTCATTAGCAGGAAAACGTACTTTTTCGTAAAATTTTCAGCTCTATTATGATTTTGTATTTCTGTTTGAAGACTCATTTCATGGACTGAATGAGGAACACTCTTTTTCAGATAAAACTTATTATTCTTTGATATTCGACATAGACGATAACCTATTTTCTATACATTTTTCATATTCGAAGAAGAAATGAGAACTTTTGAAATTTGATGTAGTTGCTTTCAATAAAATTGATACCTTGTTCGAGCAATAAATGATAAAGACCTGCGAGTTGTATAGTTTTATAGAGCAGAATCCGAGCTACCGAGCCCACTCCTAAACAAGAAATATGTAACGGAAGTCATGAAGATTGCAAAGTTTGGAAAAAGTCCAACTAATTAAACGTATCTTTATATGATACCGATCCCTTGATTTTATGTGAAATTGGTGCCCAGCTCCTGCTCTTTCGAATAGTGAAAACCGCAGCACTCTATCTCGTGTTTATCAAAAGTTATTCGAAAAATGGTAATCTGCCTTTTATTTTGGATCGGATAATACTATATAGGAGATTTTTCAATCATAAAAAACACTTACTGTTACTCTGGTAAGTGGAAGTCTAAGTAACAGTAAACGTGACACTCTTCAGAATATTAGTTGATTAATTTCCTTCATTAGTGGATTTTTTGTAAGTTATACTTGTTATATTCATATTTCCTAGTAGCTCACTGTGTACTGAAAAGGTTAGTTAATCGTTCGGACTTGATCATCTGAAGAAGAAGACATCTCTTTTTCGTTGATATTTTCAAAATATTCTAAAAACTACATAGCTGTGATAAGCTAGGTCTAGCTACAAATGAATCCAAGGATGACAAACAAGAATAATCAGACAATAGGGAATCATAGGTCCCGATAGACAACATCAAAAATGAATAATCGCTCAACTGATCAGGCAAATGCTATTAATAAAAATTCGTTGAACTATCCATTTTATATTCCCAGATACAAATAAAAAACTTGCTCTATCCTGACTGTTACTATTAATTATCGATGCAAAACATTCATGACGCAATCAGAGGATTGTTGCAACACAACGTCATTAGCATTCGTTTGATTTCGAAACGCTTTAGAATTTTTGCTATTACGGTATATTTGTGCCCGATGACATGTCATAGCAGAACCTATAAGATAGAGATGGTAGTGGTTTTGGTCATATACTTAGGATCAATCTATAGTCCTTATTTAAATCATATCAGTTGCGATGTCTGTTGTTTGACAGTCACTATACGCTTCGTGAACGAATTATCAAGGAAATGAAAGAGAACATACAATGAGTAATCTGAGTGATGAGTTTCGCAAGACTCAACGACGTACTCTTGAAAAGCACTGGTTCCCATCCGGATTGATACAATCTACTAGGGATAGTTCAACCATAGTAGCTGATCAGTCTTTATCTCTTTGTTGTTGCGTTACTTAGTTCCAAAATGTGAACTTAATTTTAAAGCAACGGCTCGAAATCCAATTGACTATAATTATGACCCACGATCCGTCGCCATGGGCGACTTTAACAACGATACTTGGTTAGATATTGCTGTTGTCAATTATGATGCCGACAGTGTAGTTATATATTTTGGAGATGGCACTGGCAATGTGGCAAGCCCAGTTAAGTATTCGATCGATTCTGGCTCTGCTCCATACATGGTTGCTGTTGGTGATTTCGACAACGACCATCGATTGGATCTCGCTGTCGCAAATTTCGGTACAAACAGCGTCGGTGTACTTCTTGGACTTCAAAATGGGTCTTTTGTGAGTCAAACAGTGCTTTCAGTTGCATCATCTCGTCCCATTTGGATCCATGTAGCAGATCTCAACAATGACGCAGCATTAGATATTGTCACTGCTAACTACGGCACACACAGTGTAAGCATATTTCATGGGTATGGAAATGGAAGCTTCTCAAATTCAAGCACGTACCCTACGGGCTATGACTCTTTTCCGTTTGCGGTTGTCAGTGGCGATTTCAACAACGACAAACATATAGATCTTGCTATCGCCAATTATGGTACAAACAATGTTGGTATACTCCTTGGAACTGGTAACAGTACTTTCGTGAATCAAATCACGTTTTCAACCGGTCCGAATTCCCATCCATACTGCATCGCCGTTGGTTATTTAAACGAAGATACCATACTAGATATTGCCGTCACCAACTATGGAAATAACAGTGTAGGTGTACTTCTGGGCCTTGGTGATGGGACATTCATGAGCCAAATGATATATTCTCTCAGCGCTGCTTCTCCATATTCTATTGGCATTGGTGATTTCAACAACGATAATCGAATGGATTTAGTCGTAACCAATCATGGTACTAACAATATGGCTCTGCTTGTCGGATATGGCAACGGTACCTTTACAAACCCAAAAATGTATTCAACTGGATCTTCTTCGTCCATCTCCATTGCCATAGGTGATTTAAACAGAGATAATCGTTCAGACATTGCTATCATCAATAATGATACGAGCACTATAAGTATCATGCTTGGTTATGACGAGTTTTTCCCCATTCAAGCAACATATTCAACTGGCACTAACCCATACTCTGTAGCTGTTGGCGATTTTAACAACGACATCCGACTGGATATCGTCGTTACTAATCTGAATAACAACACTGTCAGTGTACTTCTCGGATATGGCAATGGCTCGTTCGCAGATCAAGTGACGTATTCAACTGGTGCTGGACCAATCTCTGTAGCTGTTGGGGATTTAAATAATGACAACCAATTGGATATCGTTGTTGTTAATTTTTATGACGACACTGTAAGTGTATTTATGGGATATGACAATGGTTCTTTTGCAAATCAAACGAAATATTCAACTGGCTCTTCGCCATGGTCTGCAGCTGTTGATGACTTTAATAACGATACCTATCTGGATATCGTTGTTGCTAATTATGGTGGCAACACTATAAATGTTCTTCTCGGATATGGTAATGGTTCTTTTGCAAATCAGATGACATATTCAACTGGCTCTAATGCACAGTCTGTAGCTGTTGGCGATTTAAATAATGACACCCGATTGGATATCGTCGTTGTTAATTATGGTGACAACACTATAAGTATTCTTCTTGGCTATGGCAATGGTTCTTTTGCAAATCAAACGACATATTCAACCGGCTCAAACCCATGGTTTGTAGCTGTTGGTGACTTGAATAACGACACCCGATTGGATATCGTCGTTGCTAATTATGGTGACAGCACTATAAGTGTCCTTCTCGGATATAGAAATGACTCTTTTGCAAATCAAACGAAATATTCAACTGGCTCTCAGCCAGAATCTGTAGCTCTTAGTGATTTTAATAACGACACGCGAGTGGATATTGTCGTCGCTAATTTTGGTAGCAACACTATAAGTGTTCTTCTCGGATATGGCAATGGCTCTTTTGCAAATCAAACGATGTATTCAACTGGCTCTGCACCAAGCTTTGTAGCTGTTGGTGACTTTAACAACGACACCCGACAGGATATCGTCGTTGTTAATTTCAATGACAACAATGTAGGTGTACTACTTCGGTATGACAGAGGAGCTCTAAAAGAAAAAATCACATTTGCATCTGCCAATGGTTCTCGCTTGCGAAGTTTTGCCATTTTTGATTTCAATAATGATAGCCTATTGGACATCGTTGTTGTCAATTATGGTAGTAATAACATAGGTCTTCTTCTTGGACATGGAACTGGCACTTTTGGAAACCAAATGGTACTCTCAACGGGCTTAAATTCTAATCCTTACACAATGGCTATCCGTGATTTCAATAAAGACGGTCAAGCGGATATAGCCGTGACCAATTATGGTTCTAAAAATCTTGTTATGTTTCTGGGAAGTGGGAACGGAACATTTGAAAATCGAGGAAGTTACGGTGTAGATTTCGATTTTGCTCCATTAGTAATTGGTGCTGGTAGTTTCAACAAAGATGGACGTTCAGAAATTTTTGTCGCATATGATGGCATCGGTCATGTAGATGTGTTTGTTACATATAATCTCGGGTCTTTCGATCATCATATGACATATACAACTGGCGGTTGGCCAAGCTTTGTAGCTGTCGGCGATTTTAATAACGACACCCACCTGGATATCGTTGTCGCTAATAAGTATGACAACACTATAAGTGTCCTTCTCGGATATGGAAATGGCTCGTTTGCAACTCAAACGACATATTCAACTGGTCGTAGCCCATTCTTTCTAGCTGTTGGAAATTTTAATAACGACACCCATCTGGATATCGTCGTCGCTAATACAGATAACAACACTGTAAGTGTCCTTCTAGGACATGGAAATGGCTCTTTTGCAAATCAAAGGACTTATTCAACTGGCTCTGGTACACGAGGTGTAGCTGTTGGTGACTTTAACAACGACACCCGACTGGATATCGTTGTCGCTAATAAGTATGACAACACTATAAGTGTCCTTCTCGGATATGGCAATGGCTCTTTTGCAAACCAAACGACATACTCAACTGGCTCTTGGCCATACTTTGTAGCTGTTGGTGACTTTAACAACGATACCTATCTGGATATCGTCGTCAGTAATCAGTATGACAACACTGTAAGTGTCCTTCTCGGATATGGAAATGGCTCACTTGCAACTCAAACGACATATTCAACTGGTCGTAGCCCATTCTTTCTAGCTGTTGGCGATTTTAATAACGACACTCATCTAGATATCGTCGTTGCTAATAATGGTGACAACACTGTAAGCATCCTTCTAGGATATGGCAATGGCTCTTTTGCAAATCAAAGGACTTATTCAACTGGCTCTGGTACACGAGGTGTAGCTGTTTACGATTTAAATAACGACACTCATCTGGATATTGTGGTCGTTAATTGGGACGATAACACTATGAATGTCTTTCTTGGATATGGCAATGGTTTTTTTGCAAATCGAATGACATATTCAACTGGCATTAGTCCTTCATGTGTAACTGTTGGCGATTTTAATCATGACACCCGACTGGATATTGTCGTCACTAATTTGAATGAGCAAAGTTTTAATGTATATCTCGGATATCCCAATGAAGGTTTTCTAAACCAAATGAGGCTCATAACTGAGAATGGATCTCGGCCTAAGTCATTCGCCATTGGGGACTTTAACAATGACAGTCAAACAGATATTGCAGTTGCGAATTCAGGCGCTAACAACATCGGTATTTTTTTGAGATATGACAATGGTTCTTTCGCAAATCAAATGACATATCCAACCGATTCCTCTCCATGGGCGGTAGCTGTTGGTGATTTCAACAACGATACAATACTTGATATCGTTGTCGCAAATCATGGCAATGACACTGTTGGTATATTTCTTGGATGGGGTAATGGTTCTTTTTCAAGCCAAAAAACGTTTACGACCAGTTTCAACTCTCAACCGAATGTGGTTGCTGTTGGCGATTTCAACAACGATACCTTGCTGGACATTATAGTCGTCAATTATGGCACAAGTAACATCGCTGTGTTGCTTGGATATGGAAATGGTTCCTTCGCAGATGTAAAGATTTTTTCGATCGGTTACGGGTCTCTTCCATTCTTAGTTTCCGTTGGTGATTTGAACAATGATGGAAAACTGGATTTCGCTGTCGTGAACGAAGGTGTCGACAATGTAAAAGTTTTCTTACAGACTTGTTAATATTGGAACTGCTGTCTTGAGGTTTTTTTCATTGATTCATTATTTCTAACTTCTACTTAGTGCTACTAATATTTTTTGTAACTTTCCTTTTCTATTTATCTCTTGATTTATATGCTCATAAAAAATACGTTTCCATCTTATTTTAAAAGGTTCTCATCATTTAGTTTTGACTAAGTATTCTGTTAGGTAGTGATATATAAAGGTGTTCTAAAAGTTCCGGAAAGATTTTAAAATTCATTGTTCTCATATTCAACAAAAGCAAATTCTTTAAAAATTTGGCATATAATTGCACATACTTAGTTCTACATAAGTACAAAGTTTGAGGTCTATAGCTTTTACTATAGATGAGAACTTAAAACAATATTGTCAAGTACTCTTTTTTTTTCAATTTTCTGGCATCGATAATTCGCTATAAGAGTGGTAGAAAAAGCGTTATTTCCAGGGCTTCCTTAGTCAACACGTGTCAGAGCATAAATTCACTTTTAATAATATATTTCAGTTTGTGCACATGTCCATAGCCGGAGTATATAAAGGTCAATATTAGTCCATGACGACTGAATCAACACAGAATGTCATATGAGCCATCTACTAAAGAGAAACAAGATTTCGTTCTTTCGTATTACACTTGAAAAAGTTATATTCATCATGGAAAGCGAAAGATATTACAACATTTGCTCTTCAAACGGAAAATCCACTTTGTTATACAACGAGAAATGCTTTGAGACGCAAAGTTTGGAGAATATTGAAGAGAAACAAAGTAAAACACTTACCAAAATCAAGTGCACCTCGTACAACAACAACAATTGAATATATTCAAGCTGTAAAAGAAACTATTCGATTAAAAGAAAATGCATCCATCAGAAATGCTAGTGCAAAACTTCAAAAAGTTCTGTATAGGAAGTGAAAAGCTCATTAAAATTAAAATGGTGGAAACAACAAACAGTTCAAAAATTAACTACAAATCAAAAAGTTCAACGTATTATTATTGCGAAACGGTTAAGCAAAAAATATGGTACCAAGAAAAAACACAAACTTTATGAATGGATTTATCTTTTGAATACTGATTTTAGTAATACATTCACATTAATTCCTCAATACAATCAGCACAATGAATGTGTCTATGCTGAATCAACAAGTGATACTCGATATGAATTAAAAACCAAATCAAAACAGAAATTTCATATAACTGTTATGTTTTGGGGTGGTATTTCTTACCAAGGATTATTTTCGAAGAAATCTCCAATTTTTATTGATGAATGTTTAGAGCTAATCAGACCAGAAGGCGATAATCGTCATAAGAAAATGTATTTTATTGGTGACCGATATGCAAAGTTTATTCGAACTACTATGGTAAAAAAAGCACCTGCAGAATTAGATGATTTACAAAATGTTATTTTTCAAGATGATCAAGATCGTATACAAAAGATGCAGGTGGTATTGGGTGCTGTTAAACATTTCATTTTTATTAATCGAATTGAACCAATAGATTGTGCTACAAAACTAGCCGACGTTTGGTCCATAGAAAACGTTTAGGGTACATTGAAAGAGGAATTACGAGGACGAGAATGTACTCAAATCGAACAATTGAAAAGTGACATTAAAAAGGAGTGGAACAAATTTAGTGTTTCTTTATATCAAAGAATGATTGATAAAATACCAACACGATTAAAATTAGTGATCAATCAAGGTGATAATCAAATACGGAAACATTGATAGCTTAATTTCTGTTTATTTTTATCTTTACATACAGTATTGTTTTTAAAATAATAATTGAGATGATGAGGGAAATCGAAAAAATAGTACATGACAATGCTGTTACGAATTCTCATTCATAGTAAAAACTATAGACCTAGTTGCACATATAACTCCGTAGATTGTCGAATATTTGATTGACGTTATTAGAGAGAACAGCAAGTATATACATACAAAGGAGAGATAATTAGATGGCCAGGAAAGAAGTCGAGAAACTTCCTCGTCTATTTAGAAAATGAACACTAAGAAGAATTAAGACAATGATTCTTCCTTGTCAAAGAAGACATCAGTTAGAGAGGAGAGTAGGTCAGATGAAAAAGGACATATGTGTAACAGCTGAACAGAAAAAGAAAAGAACAAGAACATATGTATAACAGTTCGACAGAGAAGAAAAGAAGTGAAGCACTATGACACAGACTTCAAACTTTGTAGTTATGTAGAACTAAGTGTGTGCAATTATATATCAAAGTTTCAAAAAGTTTGCTTTTGTTGAATGTGAGAACGATGAATTTTGAAAATCGTTCCAGAACTTCTGGGACACCCTTTATATTCTTCGCTCCATTACCTTTGCTGTTCTCTCTCTTTCCTATACTTACAGTTGCTCCAAAAAGTATCGAACCACTCGGCTTTTGTCTCGTATAAAGACTTTATTCAAAAAATCTTTTAGAATGGCAGACTTTTGTGAGACTTATGTATGATAGAAAACTTTGTTTGCTCTATTCAATGGTGGTATTGGAATAACAAAACAACATGTTTCGACATTGAAAATTCTTTTTTTTTGTGAAAAATGGTGAAATGTTCAAAAAAAGTAGATGACTGACGAATTTGCTAATTGACTTGAATTGAAAAACTGCATATGTAGTTTTGTAGAGCAGCTCACGGCGCATCGAATAGTATATAGCAAATCCCATTTTCATCAAGTCTTGATGGATTAAGAATTCAAATACTAGTTAGAAGTCGCACAGTGAGTACACGTATACAAGCACCTCAGACCAGGGTGTGGGTGTGGGTGTCACAAGCTACCATGACCGGTTTCGACCTTGCTCAAGGATCTTGTCAAAGTCATGTTGAAAATAGATATTCAAGAAAACAGATTCGAGATTCATGCTCGATTTGTGATAATGAATAGCTAAAAAGAATTGAATTGTGTGAAATTGTAAGGAGTTTATCTATAATACTGAAAGTTATCCATTCTACAATAACATTAATTTGATATAAAGTCATTCATAATTAAATGCTGCATATGTAGATAAATAGTGTAGACCTTGTGTAATAGCTGTTTGTACAATATTACCAAATATATGTCGAGAATAGTCAGATATAAATGGTACAACATAAGGTTTAACGGCTGGTTTATGATAAACAGATGTTGAGAGAATACCATTGTTGTTAGTTAGATGAATATCAAGAGATGGCAGAGTTTTACTGATTTTATAATCTAATTTAATCTTTCAATGCAACTTCCTTGCAGCTTCTAATAGTTTTATTAATTCTTTTTCAGATTTATTCCATGTCACAAAAATATCATCAATATATCTAAAAGGATTGTTATTAAAAAACAATAGTTTACAAATAAAATGTTCTTCTGCTTCTTCTTTAAAGTTTACCGGCCATAAATTTCATTTGATATATCTGCTCGACGAACGAATTCTGTTTGCCATTCCCATATAAATATATTAGCTAATGTTAATGTAAGAGAAGCACCCTTAGTATCCGTAAGATTTTGTTTATAAATCTTTTCATCATAAAGAAAAACTTCTTGTTGGAATACAATTGATGCTAATTCTCTTATTGTTTGAAGACCAATTTCTTTCATTTTTCTAGATCCTTGTATTTCGAAAAATTCAACAAGAGTTTTTAAGGATTCTTAAGGGCGAGGGGTGTGATAAGCTACCATGATACGTGTTTCGAATTTGTATTGATTGATATAGTAGAATCTGATTTCTAATATTTTCGGTTGAGTATATAAAGAATTTATCAATAGAATAATTGTGGAATATTGTTATTGGTTTTAGTTATATTTATCTAGAATATATGAAAATGTATTAATCATGGGTGTGATAAGATATGAGAAAATTTCATGTTAGATGTGAATATTTGTAATATTTATTTTAGAAGTGAATAGTGCTTTTATTGTTTACAACAGAATTTAAAAAAACTCTTTGATGTTCATATGAAATAAATGTCAGAATGTTTTTTATTTTGTCGTTGCCACATTGTCAGTTGTTGGCCTCTGTTCTGATGTTTTCTTTCGTTTTAGAGTAGGAAGGAAGAATACTAGATTTGAGATACGGTGACATCTGTGTATTGATGAAGGAAATGAACTTACTTTTTGGAATTTTATTCTTTAATAATGATTGTTTAGGCCGTTTATGTATGAGTTCCTTTTCGGCATCGCGAGGATTTCGATTGTCCACAATCAGTTTAATATCTCTATCTAGTTGGTTTTGAAATGTATGATCGAGTATTTGATGCATATTACGTTTAAAACAATGGAGACGCTTTTCATGTGTATGGTGAACAATTATTTTTTTCTCAAATCTAGTATCTTGTTTCTCTGGATCATTGGCTATGTTGGGTGTGGGTGTGGATATGAATTTAATATTTCCTCTTACCTACACCCACATGCACGCCCTCACCCACACCCACTCCCACATCCACCCCACACCCACACCCACACCCA
>CAJNOL010001928.1:0-50925 GCA_905250125.1 Rotaria sordida | reverse complement strand
GTAAAAATTTACTTTGTATGAACAAGAAGTGTCATGTAGTAGTATTCTAATGTGACAGCTTATACACATATAAATACTTATTATTAAATAAATTTTGTACTATTTTATCGTTTCTTATTTTTCCAAAAGTAAAACATCAAATATAACAAGATCTTACTAATTGATAAGCGTAACAAACATTCTGTGTCACAAATATGAACAAATGTTTTCTCATCTTTTATTTCAAATTATTTCATCATATTGCAAAACAATGTACTCTTAATTAAGTTTTTCATGGAAAAAAAGTGAGTTTTAGCTGTACACATGATGTTATTGGTTTCTTGACTTTTTTCCAGTAACAAAGTGACTTAATTGAAATAAAAAGTATATATTTGTAACCAGCACGTTAAACTCGATCAAACCATCCACAAAACAAAAATAAAAATACAATGCATTCAAATTCTGCGTTTCCCACATCTTACCTGTTATTCATCCATTACGTCTAATTTGTTTCGACTTTTTATAGCTAAAAAATTCATCTAGTTGTTGAGTAAATACAACAATAATGATACTAATACTAGCCATTGATTGATCAGGAGTAACTCGATTTGGTTTTTTTGATTACTTGTTCATGTTAATTTTAGATAAAAAATCTTCATAAGTTTGTTAATCCTTTGAAGACGGGGAAGATATACATATATTTTGATTTTTTTGCGCAAATTTCAACTTGTACGATCATCTTTCTACACTAGATTATAAGAGTATTCACGTTTTTCCTTAATTTTCTACTATCACATAGTATCATCTATAAGATTGTGTGTCATTGTAGTCGACTGTGCAATTCCAGAATCTTATGAAATTCAATGATTCTTCATGAAACCTGTTGTTTCTCTTGGCGTATACGTTCCATAAAAAAATCCTGTCGTCAAAGAGTTGATGTAGTATCAATCATAACGAATATTTTTTATAGATTTTTGTGAGATATTAATTGGAGTTCTTCGAATTAAAATTATAATTGCATCCACTGACAAAGAAGCAAAATGTTGTAGACTTTTAGAATATTATTTTCCTCATTTTTTTTTTGTTTTGTATTCTTATTGATATAAGTTCTAGTATAAATTATTGAGAAATGTATTTCAACATAAAATCAAGTTAACATGTTTACTTAAAGAATAGATTTACATCTCTTTTTCTTTGATAATTTGAATATTTGATATTAAAAGTTTCTTTATTCTTGATTGGAACTTTAGTTTATGTAAGTACCAAAGATAACAAATGAAAACATTTCATCAAAACAGACAACAAAAACAACAATATAAATCAATATTTATTTCGTTGTTGATGAATTCATTTGGTCGAAAATTTTCAATTGTTTATTTTTTTCATTTTTCAAACTACCCAAATTAGATTCATATTTTCTTCGTTTACTAAATCCACGTGTTTGTCGTTCTTCATCAACTGTAGCACGTTCAGAAAATTGTCCCATACTTGCATCAGAATATTTTGCTGTTGCTAAAGCTTTTTTCATCTTAAAAAAAAAAAAGAAGAAGAAACAGAATAACAAAGAAATTTCTTTTCTAAATAATGAAATCTTCACTCACATCATTGGCTGATGATTTTTTATTAATAAGAGCACCATCATTTCGAACTAAAATAAAATTTATTTTTATTCTCATATATTTTATCAATATAATTTAATTATTCATATCTCTAATAATTAATAGAGTTAAATATTTGATGTAGACTATGAATATATTTATAACTAAAATTTGATTTTAAAATATAGATTGATCATTGAAACATAAGATTAATATAATAATAAACGAATTCGATTGATCATAACACAACAGACTTCAAAAATGAACTACTCAGCTAGTATTTAATCATTTTTCTCGGAGTAGATTTATGCATTTTCTAACTGATAACAATCATAAAACTCTACAAGTGTATTGTAAGTTTCATTGCGATAAAAACTAAAAGCAAAACATTTTTTCAGTTCAATAATGTTTCTCATTCATACACAAGGCAAATGAAATATCAATTGCATTAATCAGTATGAATATTATTGAAGTGAAATATGAACAATGGATGAAAATAAACAGTCTCAGCTGCAAATATTAATCTATCTAACTTTTTAAAATTCACCAACGAAAAATTTACTCTTTCAAAGTTCTTCTTTATGAATGATTATCTTCATATAAGTCGACTACTGGCGAATAACCCTTGACTTTTTCACTTCAATAAGAAATTTGTCTTTTCTCCTATGCTATTTTTATGAGCATTACAATTGTCTGATTTGATTAAACATATAATGATGATGATAAAAAAAAAATTTTTGCAATGATCTGATAAATTACTGAAGTAATTGTTGAATTTCTATCGTTTTGTTTCTACTATATTTCAATGTTGAAGCACTGTAGAAAGTCTATGTTTTTAGAAACATAACCTATGATTTCTTCTAGAAACTTCTTTTTTTGCAATGTACGTCAAATAGTTTGACATATAAAAACATTTTTAATAATTGAGAGATTCCTTCGCAAATTTTTCTCTAACAAGAAACAATTGCAAATCAAAATAATCAGTTTTTGAATCAGAATTTTTGTCATCTCAAATAATTATTACAGTTTAACTATAATATATTTTAATAAGAATACTTTAATATAGGCTATAGAAAATAGTTCGAATTTTCTAATACGTATGAACCAATTCAAAAATAAATTTTAATATAATTTTAAATTTGAACGTTCTCTCTCTTATTCAGACAGTTTTCAGTTGAAATCAATAAAATGATTTTGTTTTTAAAAAAAACTAGACTGGATAAAAAAAAGTCATACTGATATACAATTTGATAGTGCTCGTAAGAAGCGAGCCATCGATATGCTTGAGTTGTTACGAAAAAAATTTCCATCGAATTATTTTGTCTATGAATAATTGATAATATTTCTTCTTTATTTCAATTTATCAATTAATTAAACAAATTCTAAAAACTATAGAATCGTTCTCATTTCTCCAGCATAGTTCGTCAAATCGAGCTGAAATATTTCCCTACAAATACTAGAAAGCATTTAAGGTATTCGAACTTTTCTTTTCAAAATACGATGTATCGCTAGTTTTTTTGAGGCATTATAAAGAAAATTCTAGTCGAAAAAATATACATTTTAAAGGGGGTTCTAATAATTCTAGTATTTTATTCGAATGGAAAATGATAAAAGGAAAGTAGGAAAAAATATCTACACGAAATGGTATTTAATATCTGTAGAAAAGTTTTACTAATAAAGATATATCTGCTCTGAAGATTTCAGATTTTTCTGATAATTCATTCTATAGAAAAAAAACTCTGAAAAGAAGAGAAATTTGTCTTTTGAATCAAAAACTTTCATTTTACTGATTGAAATTAAAGATAAATTTAACATATATTTCATTATATTCATTTCAGTAATTATAAATAAATAAATACACATTTTTTAATTCTTACCGTTTACTTTATTTGCATGAGCAATATTTTTTAAACGTTGAAATTCATTTTTTGCTACACGTTCTTTTTTAGCTGATAAACGTTTAGCAAATTGATCTTCATTTGGATCTGAATGAATAAATAAATAAATAAATAAATAATTAAATAAATAGTAATTCAAAAAATAATTTTATAACAAACCAGCATTAGTTGGTACTTCAATAAGCCAAGGTTTTGAATCATCATTAGCTTTTTTATAACCAAAACGACGACCCCATTCTTTTTTTGTTTCATCCCAAACGAATTTGCTCTTCTTTTGTTTGACAATACCTTTACTTTGAGCAAATTTTTGCCATTTAGTTAAAGGTTTTGGTTTAGGAACCTAAATTATATATTGATTACTTTTATATTGAAAAATTTTATCAAATTATAAACGAACTGGTTTTTCTCGTGGTACAATTGTTTTTGATTCTGGTAATTTTGCAACAATAGCATTATCATGTCGTTCAATAGGTACCTAAAATGAAATATTTAAAATCTCTTATATCAAAAATCGAATTAACATACCTGCCATAAAGCATTGACAAATAATTGCATATTATCACGCATTGTATTTTTAATATATTCATCCCGATTTGCTCTGACAAAAAAAAACAAAATCCATAATAAATTTAATGATTCAAATGCGTAAAAACATTTCATTTGAGAATAACTTTAGTAAAAGTAATTTTTCTGATCATTTACTAATTTATTCTGTCAGTATTAATTCTTATCTTTATCTATTATACATGTTTTCTTTTTTTGTTGAATAATTAATTACATACTTATATGCTTGTTGATCAATAATATTCGAATCCCAAACCAATAAATTACCAAGATCAATATCGACAGGACATGGTTTAATAACTTCTGTTGATTTTAATATTCTATCTTGTTCATCAATATCATGTTTAAGAATATTTTTAACAAGATCGTTTGAATTCATGATCTGAAATCTTAAAAGAAAAGAAAAACAAAATATCGCGTAAATCATCATGTTTTATCTCATTGTTTTCTTTTTAATCACTTTGTTCTTTATCCTATACAAAATAATAACAATGAGCAAACAAAAAAAAAAAAACCAGGAACTAACGAATATTATATTCAACACATTATAACATGTGTTTATATATAACGACATACACACATACACAAACAATAGAAGTAAGAAATGTGTCAATGATAATAACCGGTTTATTTTATTTGTCTTATAACCAAGGATAATAGAGTGGATTGAGACGTGAAAGTTGATTTATATCTGTAGAATTTTCAACAAGTTCAGAAACTATTCTTTTTGATACATCAATATCAGTAAATTCTAAATTGAAAGAAAAATTAGATAAACAATTTGTGAATATATGTAAACATACGATTCAATTTTGTTTCTAATTGACGAGCAATATTTTCAACTAGATCAACACATTCTTTCTGTGTTAATTCTGGATGCTAAAATAGAATAGATAAATATATTTGAGATATAAAATAAAATTTTTTTTTTAGAGAGATTAAACATCAACAAGAACACTAAAGATGATCTTTATGAAATTGAAATAGATACTTTTGTTCTGAACATATTCGAGCCGAATTAAAAGTTTCACTAGCAAACTAACAAATTTTTAAATATGAGCACATTATGATGTGCACGGACTAAGATATTCGAATTTGTAGCGTATGAAATATGCCAATAATTCAAATCTTTAGTAGGATTTTTTTTTCATGGTTGAACAGAGCTCGTTGAATTACATAAGAAAAGTATGTGTCAACTACAAAAAAGAAATGGTACGAGAAAAATCCAGGATATCATAATTTTTAAAAATAGAAGGAATAGATCTGAAATTTTGACTTTCGTAAAATTTCTTTTTTCTTGAATTTCATACACTATACATTTGAATATCTCAGTCCGTGCACGTCATAAGCTAATCATATTTTAAATTTCTTTGAGTTACAATATACATTTTTCCATTATTAAATGAAACGATGTAATCAATATGATTGTCGTATTCTTAATCAGTCCAATGTATGTATTGTGGTTTCAAATATTCTTCATGTCAGTTATATCCGTTTATTAAAAAAAAAACAGGTAACCTATGAATAGTTCCTTTGGTATCTTCACGTTTCATCGATACAATTTTTTTTCTGAACAATTCTAGAATTTTACTAGAGAAATTCTGTCTTGGAAAGAAAAGAATAAACTAAACAGTAATGACACCACCCGACATTTTTAAAACGAACGTTATTATCAGGCAAAAAGAAAAAAGATTAGAGAAATGTTTTCGATTAGTGGATATGAGTGTAGGTATTAGACTTCTCTACTTCTGCACATGCCCCTACACATATTCGGATTGAAGAACTGGCAGCACCGATTTAATGGAAATATTGCCATCTCCAACCTAAACTTATATCTAGTGATTGATAAATTAAAGAAAGATTATGCGTTCAATATGGCTACGATGAAATAGCTTGACAACAGTATGCACAAGCGTCTATAAAATCAAAAAACTTATTTTTCGGAATCAATGATTTCTTGATTTAATAAAACGATGTAGAAAATGTTGTTAGTCAATTTAATGAATATTTTAATAAGATTAGTAAAAAATTATATTAATATTTTGTTACTCCTATTTTATGAACAATTAAATTTTATGTTCTCATTTCTATTATTATTACAATTATCTACTGGAATACAAATTGCATTGATTTGTTTTTTTTTCATACAATACTATTGTATAAAATATGTCAATGAAATAGAACCAAATCAGTTCATATATCGTACTAATCTCTTTCTATCTTTCAAGATTCAATTACATTTAAACAATGAGAATATGATTATTACTCGAAAAAAGAAAAGTTTTTTTTTTCTCAATTGAAATGAATTGTTTCGATAAAAAATAATTCTTATTATTAATGAAATAATAATAAAATTATTTACTTTCATATGTATATCTTCTTTATAAAAAATTTTTAAATATTCAATAATTTGATATTTTGGTTGTGCTAATGATGTTAATGTTGATAAAATAGTTGCTATAAATGGTCCAGTTTTTCCAAAACGATTAATAAATGTATTAATATTTGGTGTTATAAAAATATTTTGATCTTGTTTATTTAAATTATATTGTAATCTAAGATATAATGGATTTATATTTCCTATTGAACGTTGTATATTTAATTGATTATTTGTATACATATAAAAACCAAATAAATAATTTAATGTTGAATAAAAACTTATTGATATAGTAAAAATTTTTCGAAATGAAAAATATCCTGTTGCATTTGAATATTCATTTAATATCCATTGATGTAATAAATATTTATTTGAAAAATATTCATTTTGTATTAATTGATATATATTTAATAAATTATCATTATTATCATTAAGTAATTCATAATATTTTCTTATTGGTAACATTAAATGATTATTATATATTTCAATTAAATTTATTGTTAAACGATTATCTTCAATTAAACGTAATGATGGTAAATATGTACATAAATGTGGTAAAAATATTTGCATATGTCGTTTTAATAATTCTTTTTCTTTACGTATACATATATTATTAATCATTTTAAGAAATTGTAATGTATTTTCTTCTAATTCCCATTGTGAATTAATTTTATCAAATAATATTGTTTGATAATTATTTGATAAAAGATAATACATTATTTTACCATTATGTGCACGTATTGTTAAACGTTGATAATAACGTTCATGTTTAAATATACGTTCAATTGTTGGAAAAAATTTATTAATACGAAAATAAAAATTTGCTTCAGGAGCATGCCATAATTCACCAGGCATATTTATATCATTTGTTATTTGTGAATTAAATGATAATAATTGTAAATATTTTATTTGATTTAAATATTTTGTACGTGGTTCTGTTTGTTCAATACGACGTTCAATTAAAGTTATCCATTTATTGATTAGAAGAATGAATGATCGAGATATGTGAGTAGTGTTAAGTACACTAAAAGAATAAAAAAAAAAAGATGAGAAAAATAACTCTTCTACTTGTACCATGGAATTAATTGAAGAGAGGACATTTATTACGGAGTTATCTTAGCTATAATCCACCGTCTACGCTATATATTGGACTCACATAGAGGTCTCAGTAGGTCTTGAAAAAGTCTAAAAGTGTTTGTACTCATTGATCTTTGATGCCGAATTATGGACGTTCTGATTGAACTTTCAATTCATTATTAAGCATTTACTAAACAATGAAAAAAAAAAGGAAATTTGATTTGAAGTTTTGCCTAGAGATAGGTCTAAATAGCCCTTAGAATTATCCTGAAAGCTTCAGCTGAAAAGAATGTGCCTTTGTCCAGATATTGAATTTTCAAAAAATAGTCGTTTGCCACAAAAATCGAGTTTACTGGAATATGCAATATCTCAACAAAAAAAATTTTACCACTTGATTTTCCAGTAAATACTTAAAAATAAATCTAAAATTGCCATCAGTCAACTCCTAAGGCTCATGGAGACGAGCTATTTTAGGCTTTTACTAGTCCTACCAAGGTCTTCTTATAGGTCCAATATGATTCCAAATGGCAGGTTACAGTTTGAGTAGTTTCATGGTTAGACGAAAAATTTACTAGAAGGATAGTATTGACACTATTCAATGTATATTTTGATTTGATCAAAATCGATTGAATTCCTTGTTTTCCTTTTAATAATTAATAAAAAATAAATATTGACATATGTATGGACATCTAACAATAGTGAGATTTTTCTATTCAACTAGTTATAATAACAACATGTTTTCACTGATATCTCAAAATATGTAATGACACCACTGGTAGTTGAAAAATCTCGATCTTCTATTACGTTCAACACATTGTCTCTCTAGCGAAGATCTTCTAATCTGAGGAGAGAAGATATGAACAAATCAAATCTGTCCTATTTAGAATTGTTAAACATTGTTGTAGAGTCATTAGTAGAATACAATGATCTCAATCCTTCAGAAGTTTTATTTCCTAGAACTTAATCTCTATTGAAAGAATTGTTTGTAGATATTCATTAATATTAAATATAATCTATTCTCATATATATATAAGTCTATTATTGAAACAAACCTTTCATTAAAATCATTAGAAAATTGTATTTTAATTTGTTGTATATTTTTCAATTCATTTTCATTATTATTTAAAATTTCTTTTAAATGTTGAATAATTTGTTTAATATCTTCAGATAAATCTTTTTTATTTTCAAATAAATCTTCATAAATTTTTCTTTGACATTGATATAAACGTTTAATTATATATTCTAATAATGTTTCATTTATTGTATTTAATTGTTCAATAATAATATCTAATATTCGTACAATTGTTGGATGTTGTCCAAGTAAAATTTGTTCTAAACGATTTAAATTATTAATTGCTTGTTGTCTATATGATATTGTTGGTAAATTTAAACTAATATCAATATTTAATGTTGATGGTGTTGATGGTATTAATTTTTCATCAGTTTTATTTTCAATTAATTTTCTTAAAAATTTTTTAATTTGTACATAAACAGCTTGAGGATATAAACGTATTAATTCATTTAATATAGCTAACATACATTGACTTGATTCATTACGTATTAATTTATTCATTATTTGTGGTAACCAAAAAAGCCAATGTTGAACAGGTATTAATGATAAATAACGTTCAATACATATAGATAATTTATTACTATTATTTTCATTATCATATGAAAGTAAATAAAATATTTTTGATAATATTGAACGTGCTTTTATTTCAGTTACATCTTTACATGCATTTAAATAACAAATTATAATTGATTCATCATCATTAATAATTGATGATTGTTTAAGAAGAAAATCACCCCAATTAATCCATGTACGAGTTAAATTTGTATCTGATAATTGTGTTGCACAACTAAATAATTTATGAGCTTCATCATTACGATTTAATTTTGAATAAGCAATAGCTTTTAATGAATAAAATTCACTCATCATATCCTTATTAAAATATTTTGTATTAGCTTGTTCAACTATATCAAATATATCTTGAACATCATTAGGAGGTAATGTTGAAAATAAAACTAAATAACATTTTATTATTTGTTTGATTTTTTGATAACTATCAACTACTGGTACACTTGGTATGACAGTACCAATTCTAGTTAATAGAATAAGAAAAAAAAAATTTGAAAAAATTTTATCATAGGAATTTTAGTAATAAGGGAAATCTTTCCAACTATAGATGTGCAGGATAAAGTTTTTTCGTAGCCTGTACTAGAGAGCTGTGGAGCTGGGTACAACGTTTTATTTTTTGTCGGACTCCGTTACACGTTTTTGTAGGCCCGCTGCTTCTCAGATGAGCACTATGGCACAGAGCTGGGCAAGTACGAGTACGTACTCGTACTCGAGTACGTTTTTTGTGGTACTCGTACTCGTACTCGTACTCGAAGGGCTGGTACTCGTACTCGAACTCGTACTTGAAGGGTGGGCACTCGTACTCGTACTCGTACTCGAGGGTTTAGTACTCGAAATCCTAAACAACTATGCATCATATGAAAATGATGCTTGATAATATTTCAGTGTACGTTTTTCGACGATGTAGTGAACAGTTGATTTCTTCTTTTTCTATACATATATGTATGCAGATAAATACATAGACACCAGATCATGGTATAGCAACCGGCGTACGCTTTTCTTTATTCTCTTTCACTAGTAATACACTATGTAACAGAGCTGGGCAAAATACTCGAAGTACTCGTACTCGAGTACGGTTTTGGTCGTACTCGTACTCGAGATTCGAGCACTCGAAATCCTAGATAAGTATAGATTTTAATAAAATTATGCTTGATAAAATTGTAGTTTGTATTTTTCCAGAATGAAATGAATACCTTTTTTCTTCTTTGTATTCTATACGTATATGTATCTAGAAAAATGCATAGATAGCACACCATGAGATAAAAAAAGTCGTACTCTTCTTTTGTTTGTTTCTTTCACTAGTCATACAGGATGTAATTGGTAACTGATTCGTTTCTGTATTGCATATAGTTGTACTTTCATTTCGTCTACGTTACTCATGCTCAGTCAATAAAATAAATTCGCTGCTGTGAAATTACGGCTCAATTAAAATGTGGGTGCCAGTGGAAACAAGACCCACACTCACACAAACACGCACACTTGCACCCACACCCTAAAAAACCCTAATAAGAAAATTTTGATCCATGACTCATAATTTTTTGATTGCGAAATTGATGTGTCATTTCTAAATCTACTAATTAAATTTTCTGTAGTGATGTCTTAGGAAACTCTTTCGTACTCGTACTCGTACTCGAGGGTTTGGTACTCGTACTCGTACTCGTACTCGAGGGTTCGGTACTCGTACTCATACTCGTACTCGAAGGTCGGTACTCGTACTCGTACTCGTGCTCGAGAAAGTCCGTACTTGCCCAGCTCTGCTATGGCAATAAGATATAACTGTACATTGCATTTTTTTTCGAAGAGTGGCGAATAAATAGTTAAAACCTAGATTCTTTACTTGTTCATGTACACTAAGGATACCATGTATTGATGGAAAAATCTTGGTTTTGGGTCCAATCAGGTCCGGATTCACGTTTTTATAGACCCACAGCTCCCTGGCCTGCATTCTACCGTACCGTACAAGGTATGATAAGGTAACAACTCTGCACATCTCTACCTCGAACTGATATTTTGTTGATCGTTAAAGTTCATTGTACAAATAAAAGAATTAAAAGGATGTGTCTCGTTAGTAATTTCTTCTTAAATTATGATCATTTCAGTAAATTACGAGGAAAATTGAATCAAAAACTTTTAGTTTGAAATTCTACCGAGAAACAGATCTCATGGCTCTTATAATATTCTGTAAGTTACAGCAAAAATTATTGGTTATCTTCGCAAGATATTATATATTCAAAAAACAAGCAGATTTATTCGAGTCTTTTTTACTAGAAACCAGCGACTTTGCAATCCTGTTATCTTGAGATAGAAGTATTCTTTTTTTTTTGTTGAAACTTTTAGAATATTTTAAGAATCGCAAGATCTATTTCTCGGTAAAATTTCAGATTAAAATTCTTTGATTCAATTCACTAAAATGATCATAATACAAGAAGAAAACGCTAACGACACATATTCTTTTAGTACTTTTATCTACAGTATTATTTGAGATCAACTATCTAGAATTTATAAAAAATGACTTAAGAAAATAGATTTTCATCAATAACCAATATCTTATTCAAAATATTCTTTTTTTTTTGTTCTATTTTTACCTTGATAAAATTTCCATACAAATATTTGGCATATGATGTTTTCGTGCAATTTTTGCTAATTGTGTAATTGATTGAGCAATAGCATGAATACCAAGTAAAACTTGTCCAGTATTTGTATTTGAATTATTAAGATTATTTCCACTTGATAAATTTGTTCCATTAAGATCTTTATCAAATTGTGAACTAATTGTTCCATATTGTATTTCACGCCAAGTAAATATATCATTCCAATAACTTAATGAATCATTAATTAATGGTAAACGACTTTTCCATGTTTTAACAATTGTTTTAAATTCATGAATATTTGATGTTTGTCGAATATTTGTTGTTGTTGTTGATGTATTACCATTTGTTGTTGTTGATATAATTGATGTTGATGTATTATTATTATTTGTATTTGTTTGTATATTTAATAAAATTTGTGCTGATTCTTGTAATTCAATAATACGTTGTGATGCTTGTAATAAATTTAAATGTGAATTTGATATATAATTTGGTAAATGTTTCCATTCTTTTAATGCATTTAATGAACAATAATCAATTAAACGTTCAGTTATATTCATTGTTGTTTGATATATTGTTGGATCATCTGTATTTGTTATTGTTGAACATAATGTTAAATAACAACGATATAATGCAAATTTCCATTGAAAATCTTTTATTGTTAATATATTTGATATAATTGTTGATTGTGTTAATGTTGGATTTGGATTTAAAAATTGAAATGTTTGAATAGATGAATTTGTTAAATTTATATTTGTACCATTACACATAGCATCTAATTGTCCAAGTGTTTCTTTCATTAATGACCAATTTGATGATCTCCATATACAATCAAGATAAAGTAAATGATCACGATTACTTTGTTGTTTACAATATGACATTAATGTTTCCCATTGATTTAATTCTTTTGTACATTTTATCCAATGTTGTTCAAGAAATGAATATTCATCTAATTGAGAAAATCGATTTAATGTTGATGATGATGATGATGATGATGACATTTGATTATTATCAATATGTTTTATTGATTGTGTATAATATTCAAGTGCTTGTTGATATAAACCAAGTTGTTCATATTGTAATGCATTTGAAACTAAAAGTTTAATATTTGGTGAAAATTGACGATGTAACCAAAGACTTATATTATAATCATCTTCATTTAAATGTTCATATAATTCACCGAGAGAATTTAATGATTCAATATAAGTTTCATCATTTGTTATCGATTCTAAAAATTATTTAAAATATTGAAGTGAAGATAGATGAATATAGTAGTATAAACAAGACAGAGTTAAGTTAAACTGACTTCTCTCATCAAAAGAATAAGATCTATAATGACCGATGCCTAGTCGAATTAAATTACAGTGAGGATATCAGTATGAATGTGACAGACCTGGGAAAGTTACATATTCGTTTTCAATGCATACTATGGTCTAGACTTTCGTCAAATTTTGATTGCATCTACTGACTACATCTTTATTCTTTAATAAATTTCATTACAACAACAAAAATTGAGATCCTGTTATTTTTTTTTCCTCTTGATTAAGAACTAACTCACCATTATTTGATTGTTGATCTAATATATATTGTTCAAGTAATAGAATACTTCTATGCCATGTATTATGTGTTTTAGCAATATATTTAAGTATAATTGGTCGTATAATAGGTACAAATTCAGATAAATTATTATTATTTTTAAACATCATATAAAAAGCTTCAAGTAAAGTATTTAATGAACTATATGGATATAAATCACGTTGTTGTAAATGTGTTCCACTAATAAAAAATGGTTGAATTATTTGTTGAAATAAAATAATACGATATTTTTCTGATATAATACGAAGAATTTTAGGTAAAATATCAATAAATAAATAATGTGCTAATTTATCAATAAGAATTGAATTATTTGTATGTAAAAATTGTATTATAGAATCAAATAAATCATTTGATTTTAATTGTATTGATGAAAGAATTTTTAAAAAATTTATTTCATCATTAATTAATTCAGTTAATTTTATTTGATTAGTTGTTTCACGTTGAAATTTTTCTTCAAATTTATCATTTGGTAAACGACGTATATTTTCAAATGAAATTGTTTGTTTAAAATGTTTAGGTTTTGATTCATTAAGAGAAATTGATGTTGAACGTTGTTTTCTAAAGAAATATTCAATTCAAAATTTCTATCTTGTGATAAGTTATCTTTTCTCTTTTCTCTATCGCGATGCGATTAGTTGTGTGATAGTTCAATATCGACTAACGGAATTAGTATTAGAAATCGGCAAGTTAAACATTTTCGAATTCGGACTTCAAGCGTACTCCTAATTTCAACAAAGTCTTTTAGTCTGAGGCTGATAGTCTGTGCGAAATACTTTCTATCGATTATGTTGTATTCTGTTATGAACATGTTCTATGTATATCTCAGGTGATCTTGACGATAGTCTTATAATAACAAAGTCATGACGTAGTATTACTTTTAGAGTGTGATCTGTTAGGTCAGTGCCGGACTTGGATTCGATCGAGTTTTGAGCTAATCTAAGGCATTTTACCTAGTATTGACCATCCAATGCTTTCCATCTGAAAAGCTAATTTAATCTTATACAATAAGACTAATTTGTGACGATCTCTTTTCAGCTTACGTGACTTAAAATGGAGCTCTCATAAACTAATTGGATAGAACAAACGATTTATTCAATAATCTAGCTCGTATAACAAGAGTTGGTCATTAAAATCAGTTTCGAACATCGATCTAGGCAAACTATCCGTATCCTATCTTTATGAAAAATACTACACTTCTCATATTTTAGCATTGAGATTCCAATAGGTTTACTCAAAAGAATTTATTGTCTTATCTAAATCCAATTTAAAAAAGAAAATGTTTTCTTAATATTAGTTCAATTTAATAGAATCTGTTCGAAAAAACACAAAAGAAAGGTAATCTTACTTTGTTACAAGCGTACTCATAGCAGTAACACCAAGAGCATTTGATATAATTGAATAAGCTGGATTTTGTGGTGATGTTTCATCATTGACTTCCATTTTAATTGATACATCGGAAGTTTGTTCAGTTTTAATTCCAACATTTTCTATAGATGATGGATTTTTTGTTTTAGCATAATCAACCATAAAATCATATCGATCATAAAATTCACCAGATTTTATAACAGATGTTAATGATGGTAAAATTGATGTACGATTATCAATAATTGATAAAGGAATTGTTGATGAAACACATGTATAAAATAACTAAAACAAAAATCAAGAATATTTTTTTTTTTTTTCTTTTTTTTATTAAAATTTTTCAAAATAGAAATTACTTCAAGACATTGTTTTATCCAATAATGTTGTCCTAAATATTCCCAATTTTGTGATAAAAATATAAATAATAATCTATCATGTAATGTTTTTCGTAAATTTTTATCTAAGATAAGAAAAAATTGTTTTCGTAATTGTTGATTTGTTGATTTTAAACCAAGAACAAATGCTGCTTCTAATTTAATACATAATTCACGATAATTTGATTCTTGATAAACATGTAAAATAAGTTCAAGAAAACTATTTGTTAAATCATTATCATTTGTTTGTTGTTGATGAAAACGGCCACTTTTATCAATACATTGTAAAAGTTTAAGAAGTAATTGAGATTTTTCCTTTAATGATGGAACTAATTGTACATCACCACGCCATTTAAGCCAATCATGTACAAGACGAATTATAGCTCGAACAAGTGTTATATCATGAGATTTTTCAATTAAACACTATAAAATAATAAAAAGTTTTATGTAGAGTTGGACAGGATAAGGTTTTTTTTTCGTGCTTTGTAGCCTGACTCAGAAATATTTTCTTACATCAACCTCAATCGATCCTCTTCTTGTATTTTTCTCATCTTAACTCTGTCTTATACTACAGAATAGGGCACAGTATGATTGATCTGCAAGTTCTGGTTCCAAATACAAGAAGGAAATGTGAGTAAAGTATTGGTTGCATTTAGGGACGCAACGGTGCATCAATCGAGATTTGTCGAAATTTTCTCGTTCGAGAAAGGTTTAGTTCTCGCAGTTTAGTCATGTTTTATAAAGTTTTCTTGAAATAGATCTCCTCTCGAGCGAAAAAAAAACGAAATGAATCTAACATCACCGTCTTCACCATTATTCTATACGTGCATGGTCTAGATCAATGCAGCACTCTATCTAAGACCGGTGATCATTGGCGCCATTGCATCCTCCCCAGTTTAATTATCAATCCCAATTGTTTTTGATCGAGCTCCTACTGGTTTTTTTTCTTCTCATAAATCAAGTGACGCTAAGTATGAACAATGTGATGTCCATTGAGTTAAATCACATAATAAGTAAAAATACATTGAAAAATTGAAGTACTTCAGGATAAAAATATCATTAAATGGATATTACTTTATCTTTATATATCTATAGTAGTTATATGAATCATTTTCATATACGTTAAATTAACTTCTTATACGTATCTCTTCTTGTTGTTAACAGAAAAAAGTTTATTTCTATCATATTTATCTAATAGACCTTTGATATACTTACTGGTAAAAAATTATTCATAAATTGTTTACGAAGATCACTTGT
The DNA here is from genome assembly GCA_905250125.1 of Rotaria sordida. Lineage (NCBI taxonomy): Eukaryota > Metazoa > Rotifera > Eurotatoria > Philodinida > Philodinidae > Rotaria > Rotaria sordida. The sequence continues at coordinate 34,616 of CAJNOL010001928.1, read as the reverse complement.
TAATTGACCAATACGATATTTGAGTAATGTTAAACATTCGATGATATATTCTGTGAATGCTATTTTTTATGATAAAAAAAGAAAGAATACATAGATCAATAAGAGATTTCTATCGTTATATTATTGTTTTTTTTTTTATAATTTTTACCGGGATTATAATCAACGCCAGCACTTGTATGATCTTTAATTAATTTTTGTAATAATTTTGTAATATGTAATGTTAATTTATCAACATATTTTGGTTGTTGTTTTTCGATTATTTTTAAATAACCAAAAGCAACAGGAAGTGTATGAATAGAAACAAATCCCGATGATGAAACATTTGCTGTATTAGCTCCAATTGTTGTTCTAGCACTGAAATGAATATTTTTCTTTTTTTTTTTTTTGTCAAGATTTTAAATATGAATAAATGAATTTTTCAATTCCAAAAATAATTAAGAAAAAGTTAAATTTAATTTTTGTGAAATTGCTTATTTTTAATAATTTCTTTCATTTTTTAGTTAACTATAGATTATTTTAATATTTTCTTTTTTAATTTAATTTAATGAATACATTCTTTAGATATAAAATTTTTCATAAAAGGCATATATGATAATATATGTTTATATTAAAAGCATATATATATATATCTATCATATACATTTCGTTCAATAATAGTTTTTACTCTTCTAGTTGATCTATCGGACAATGGTCATGGATGAATAAGCATCAAAATATCCTTTCTATGTCTGAACTCGTCAACAATTTCTTTCTTTCTCTCTCTCTTTCTCTCTTCATTTATATTTCATCTATCCATTTCTACAATATATTCATTCAATCTTTCCCTTACTATACAATCGGTCAATCGTTATACTATTAATAAAGGTAAACAATCTTTAATACCAAGAACAAATAATTTTTTGCATTAGAATATCATTAAATTATATAAAATGTATACAACAACAATTCATCCTCCAACATTTTATCATCATTATACAACTCAATTTTTTCCTGCCGCTGCACCTGATCGTCAACCTCGTGTAGGTAAATATGGTGGTAATAATATGTTATTACCACGATCTCAATATATTTATTCATTTCGTTTAACTGGTATAATACTTGGTAGTTTAATTTTATTTTTTACAATTATTTTATTATCAACTGAACTTGCAAGACTTTATAATGGTTCAAATAATTATGGTAGAAATGAAACAAATATAACAATGAAATATTTAATGTATCCAGGAAATACAATTGGTATGAATGAAAAAATTCAAAATAGAAAAATTGAAAATCGTTGGATGTGGCCATGGTCAACAGCAACATTATTATTTAGTTTAATATTTATAAGTGCTGGTATATTTGGTATAATAAGTGGTCAAAGAGAAAATTATTCATTAATATTAACATTTTTTATATTATCATTATTATCAATATGTTTATTAATATTTTTAATAGCAACATATTCAACAATAATATCTGGTTGGAAAAGTATTTATGGAATAAATCATGAAAATTTAATGACAAATTATACACGTATTGATAGAGATTTATCAATTGTTTGTTTATCAATATGTTGTATTTTATTTATTATTTTATTGATTAGTATGATTTTATCTGGTATAAGTATTGATTTATGTACAAGAAAAAATTTTTTTGAAGAAGAAAATGAACCCGATAATTTAGTTAATCCATATAAAGCAACTTTTGGTCAATAAATTCATTTAGAAACAAAAACAACAACAACAACAACAACAATAATAATAAACATTTAATATTCTAGCTTTTTGCTTTTGTTCTTTTTTTTTTTTTTTTTGTTTTTGATTTTGTAGAGAATAAATTAATGCTTACCTATCTGTTGTATTAACAATTGATGTTGGTGTACTATTCATATTATCAATAATTGTTTTTGTTATAATCGTATAAAATTGTTCAATATCTTCACTTTTACTTATTGTATGTGTTGATAATGGTAAATTATTTGTTAAAATTGATTGTTGATTATTTGTTGTTGTTGTTCCTGTTGCTGTTGCTGTTGCTAATGAAGCTAATGTTGCTTGTACAAGTTGTGGTGATAAACCTTGTTGAGTATTTGTTGTTGCTGTTGTTGTTGTTGTAGGAATAATAGCTGCTGGTGGTTCAATAGGAATTTGAATAATAAGTTTACTAAAAAGATTTTGCATTGATTCAACTAAACGTGGATTATTTGTTATTGATACACATGTTATTAATGAACGTTTTAATGTACGCATAGTATATTTTATTTGTATAACAGTAAATGTTGATATAAGAAAAGCAAGAAGATCAATAGCAATCGCAATTGAATTATGAGCTGTAATATTTGGTGATTCCTTTGAAAAGAATAAATTGATTATATAAAGAAATGATATTTAGTTTTAAGATTGGATAATATAAGAAAAGGATGAGTATTTATATGTCTATAGATATTTTTCAAAAAAAAAGAATCTTAATGCCGATATGAGATAGGAAATAGATTGATGATGATGATGATTTCGTAGAAATTTGTAGTTTACTATTATCTTTCATTTATTAATACGTTCTAGTTTTTCAAATATTGAAAATCACTTTTCATGTATTATATGAGAAAAGATTAAAGGGAAGTGTTCTACTCATGATCAAAATTGAATCATCGAAGATTGTAAAAAGACAGCTGTTAGTCGAATTCAACAAAGAAATGCCGAATAAAGATGATAATAAAGAATACTCTGGATGTTTTTATAAAACTAATATTATAGTATATGGATCATGTTTTGAACGCCTTACAGTAATGATACTAAACAAAGATATGTTGAAGTTCATGTTGGTAGTGATCGTGTATCAGTATTACGTGTTCTGACTGTTTGTTTAGTGAAAAATGAAGGTAGAAAGACAGATTCGTAACGCTGCTCCCTTCTGGAGGCTCGGCTTGGTTTGTCAGAATTGTTGCTTATCGCGCCACGTACTATATATAGTTGTCCTATTGAAATACAGTTCTGGACAAAAGCAAATGTCCCTCAGGAAGTGTTATTATTCTTTATGATATAGAGTTGATATTTCGGGTACATGCGTGTGACAATAAACCCTAGTCTGAGACATCAATCCGCTCTGCATCGATTTACACATGATCTTCTTCTTGCAATCATCTTATCTGAACTATAGACTTTTCATTAAGAATGCTGGTTTCTGGAAGTTTTACAGACACGTCATAGAATGAAGTCAAATGAGCACTATGGCATAGGTTCACTGTCTCGAAGCATGTTAATTACGAAGATCTTTACTATATATCACAAGTTTTGGTGATACTAAGGTAGACATATAGTACTGTCTTGTAGTTTGTGAAATGACAAACAAAAACTTTTTGAATACATATTTCTTCTATGTATACTTTTCACAAGGGGAAAAAGACATGTAAACCAATAGAGAATGAGTTGGTGTTTACAATCAGAGTTTATTATCGCATGTATACATCTAATATATCATCTCAAAATGATAAAGAATCGTAGCACTTTGTGACGAGTAGCTACTTTTGTTCAAGAATTTTGGCGATCGTCGTCGTCATTTCAAATAACTTCTTGTTAAACGATAAAATACTTGCAAGAATTCTATCTCTATATATATCAATATTTGAAAAAATAATCCAATGAATATTTAATATATATTAATAACTTACAATTTGATGTATTAATCTTTCAAAAGTTGTTAATTTAACATCAACATTAGGCCATGCAAATTTTCTTGCAATTTTAAATAATCTAATACATTGTTGTGATAAAGGTAACATATTTTGTAAATTAATTTGACATGCATGTCGTATAAGAAAACTAAATATTGTATCAATTAATGAACGATTAAAATTTTTTTGATCATTTATTTGTTCATAATGTTTTCGTAATTCCCATTTAATAATAACTTCAATAATATCAATAGATAATTTTTTATGTTCCATTGAATTTGTTTGTTGTCCTGATATTCTTTGTGCTGATTGTATCATTAAATTAGCTAATATATATCTTACATGAAAATAAATTATTTGATGACGTACAATAATTGTCATAATATGCATTAATTGTAAATTTCCATGTGCATCATCGGAAAGAATTTTTTTTGTATATTCAGCTAATATATCATAACCATCATCCATACGTATTGGTATAGCTGGTATTAATAAATCAGTTGCTTGTCGTACTAAAAATTTAACATCAATTATATATGATTTTAATAAACTTGTAAATACATTTGTTATTATACGTTTAACAATAGGATATTTTGATATAATATAACAAAGTAATAAATGTGCTTGACATTTAAATGTTGAATCAATATTATTCATTGATAATGTTTCATATGCACATTCCATAACACGACGTAATTTTTCATTATCACGTTTATTTGTTATTGATGAATTTGTATCACATATTAATTGTGGTTTATATTCAAGAAATAAACATAAAAAACGTAATAAACATATACGATATTTATCATTTATTTGATGAAGATATTTTTTATCAATCATTGTACGTATAAATAAATCAATAATTGTTTCATCATTATTTGGATTTATTTGAAATAATTCATTATTTATATGTATTTTATTATTTTCAAATTCATATGTAAATGATGGTAATAAAATATATTCAAAAAATAATGATTTACATTCTAATGTATATGATTCATCATTACGTAATGTTATAAATGAATATAATGCATCACGTTTCCATTTTAATGAATATGTTTTTATAATAATATCTTGTATAAAATGAAAAAATTTTTTTGGATAAAATAATTTTTCTATACATGAATATATACGTGTTAATTCAAGTAATAAACGTATACGTTCAGGTTGATATTTATAATAAATTAAACATAAATTAAGAACATTATTTAATTCTTTTGTACAAAATGAATCAAAATGTTCGGATGATAAAAATGAATGTTGTTGAAATGTATTTGAACGCCATAAACGTAATAATAATGAAACAAGTTCATGTTGTCTTGACCACCATAATTGATCTGTACGTGCTAATATTGATAATGAACGTATTGTAATACATATAATTGAAGGTATATTTTGTGTTGTTTCAATAAAAACAATATGATCACTAAGAATTTGTCGAAAACGATCAAGCCAATTTGTACGTACAAATGTTTGAATATTTGATGATGATGAACTTTTTAATAAATCAAGAAAAAGACGACTCCATTGTAAATCTTGTAAACGATTTTCATCATTTATAAATTGATCAAGACTTAATTGAGGATGACGAATTAATAATTCAATTAAATATTTACGACAAGCACTACTTGACTATAGAGAAAAAAAAAATTCAAATTATTTAAATATGATTAAGTCCTTCTCCTATTAAAACTTTAAGAGAATGTGTGTAGTTAACAGTCAAAAATTTCACCACAAAATATCGATCTGTGTAAGAGTTATCATCATATCGATGACTGCAAAGGATGTTTTCATTTATTTTCAGAATCTAATGATAATAGAATTCGAGTTGATGTCAAAATCTAGTTAAGATCTATCACTACAATTTAGCAAAATCCGATTTTTCAAAATTCTACTTATTTATTTCTAGTAAAAGCTTCTTTGAAAGAATTCATGAAATTAGAGACACTCTTACCGAAAAAATGTAGTATTTTTCAAGAAGTAAGTCATCGGGATGCTCGAAGTATCGCCAGTAGACAAGGATCTGAATCCTTCTAAGCTTATCTCAGAGACTTATTCATAGTTCTGAGATTGACTTGAACAGCATCTGATTAATCTTAATAGATATCAAATATTCTTCAATTTCGCTCAACACTTAGTTCATGACAATGTAAATTCTAATAATTTCAAGATGGAAGATCAAAACAAAAAAACTTCATTTTAGTATTGCTGCTTTATATAATGACATCTTTTATCTAACGAAGAAAGTCCCTTCAACTGATAAATCACTTTCAAATCTGGACTATGTGTATCATGTAGACTCTAATGAATTATGAACTAAGTTCAAACTCTTAGCTTATTGATGCAAAAATACTGCACTACTAGGATATTTTTTAAGTCAATATCGTGATCTCTTCAAGAATACAAGAACAATCAATTTTTCAATTTCGACTTGGAACTATGCACAGAGACAGGCCTTAATAAGAATAGTTTATAATGAAAGCTTCAGATCTCTCTATTTGCTCTTATCCTGAAAACATTGAATCTACTGATGTATACCAGCAATGTGAAAGATCCATAAACTATTCTTGTTAAGTCTTGTCTCTATGTAAAGTTTCAAGTAGAAATTCAAAAATGAATTTTCTTAGTGTGCTTTAGCACAACCACGGTATTAACTGAAAAAATATCATAACAATGCATTATCTCTATCCCAATAAGCTACGAACTTGAACTTGCCTCAGAGTATTCATAGCTCATGTGATGCACATAGTCCTAAATTTAAAAGTTACTTATTAGTTGGAAGACTTTTTTTGTAAGTTTAGAACAAAAAATGTTTTTTTTTTATTTATTTAAATAAATATCTTACTTCAATCATAAGATGTTTATCAAATTTTAAAATAAGAATTGTTAAAGATTCAATAATTTTTTTTGTTGAACTTGGTAATGTTGCTAATAAATCTAATAAAATTAAACATGTTTTATAAAATTGATTTTGTGTATCAATAATTGAACGAAATGTTTGTGCAATAGTTTGCATTAATCGTCGTATTAAATTAAGTATTTGTTCACAAAGACGTTCATCAAATGAATTTGGTGATAATTTTGATAAATAAAATAATGTTTGTGCTATTTGTGGTGTTAAATTTAATTTTTCATAATCATGAAATGGTATTTTTTGTATATATAAATCAACAAAACGTAAACGTAATTGTTCATTTTGATGACCATTAAAAATTTTTTCAATTGATTCATATGCAATTAATTGTAATTCATTTGTTTGTATTGTTGTTAAAATTTTATAAAATAATCTTAATACACGATCACGATATTCAATTTGTTCATAATATTCACTTAATGTACGTATAGATAATTTTTTTAATAATATCATATTTAATGTTAATTGTTGTTGTGTTAATGAACGATATGATGATGATTTAATTAAATCATTTTCATCAAATAAAAATGTTGTTAATTCTTTAAATAAATCATCATCATATAATTGTATATATGTTATTTTAGGTTCTAATGTACGAAAAAAAATATATATATCTAAATATGTTATTTGATATAATAATGATTGATTTTTAAATGGTAATATATTTGATGATAAAAATTTTTTTATTAAATCATTTTTAAATGGTTCAATTAAACGTAATATTGTTTGTTGAAATAGAAAACTTAATTGACGTAAACAATCATAAATTAAATTACGTACATAATTTATTGGTGAAAATAAATAATTAAGTAATAATTCAATTAAATTTTCATTAAGATTTTCATTTAATTTAATATTAGCATAATATTCAAGAAATTCTTTTATCATATTTGATATTATATCTAATGTACCAGATGATATTTCATCTGTTAATGATATAATAACATGAAAAAATTCATTTAATATTTGATTTAAATTTTCTAAAAACCAATTTGATTCTTTTCGAAAATAATTTAAACATAATTGATAAAGAAAACGACATGAACCTTGTTTTGAATACCACATACGATCATGACAATGATTACATAATGTATGTATTAAATAATTTATTATAGGTAATTGTGTTATACGTTGATAATTATTATTAAATATTATAAGTAATGTATTAAATAATGTTTCAAATGATATACGACCAATTGAATTTAATTCATCATCAATATCAATATAACAAGAAACTATACTATCAATTAAAATTATTGAACAATCAATAGTATCATTTGTATCATATGTTTCAGAAGATAAAGGACCTAAAATAGAATAAATGAGAAATTTATGTAAAATAATAGTACAAATCATGTATTGAGATTTAATAGAAAATAATGAGTGACTTATCAAGAATAGGAAATTTCGATTTTCTTTTTTTTTTTGAAGATACTATTCTAAACTCATTCGATAGAGAATTTTTCACTCTACCAAACTGTCAACTAAGTTTCTCGTGTTGCAGAAAAAAGATTGATAGTCGCTCAATCATTGAACTGCGGCTATTAGAAAGTCAAAAAACAAAAAATTATAAAAAATATGTTTACATAACAGTTGAAATGTACTGCATCTTATGATGTTTCGCAATCTTAACAAAAACAATTGAAAGAAGAGTTTCTTAAGCAAAAATTAGAAAACTCTTTCCGACAATTGGAAACAATGTAAAGATTTCAGAATTAAATTCTATGTCCGATAATATAATAATAAACCGTTCATAGAGTACACTAACTTCTGAAAACAAGAATTTCAGAAGAGACATACCATCAAATATTAGCTCCAAGCCTTTTTCACCTGAGTGACATCATTGAAAGTTGTGAGAAGATCTTTGGAGTATAGAGCATAGAATTACCTGTTATTTTCTAAAACGTTGTAAATTACTATGTTTTCAGATACAATAAAATATGTTTGAACTAATGTCATCTACAAAGAATAAGACTGCTTTAACAGTTACTGAAAAGAAATCTCTTATGGCGTTAATCTGATCGAGAGCAAAACAGTATTTAAGCATAATTCAACTAAACTGTCCTATACTGAAAAATGTGCACCAAAAGAATAAATTTTGTCTCGAATAAATTATCTGTTTGTAATACTTGTCGAATAAATTTTTTTGCTTCTATGCATTATTTATTCATCAAAGTTGAAGTTCTTTTCCTGAAATGATCATCGTAGATAGTACTACAAAGTCTGCACTTAACGAAAAAGTTCTCTGAGAGTCTTTGATTTTTATGAATGGATGTATTCAATGTTCAATGTTTAAAAATCAAAAAAATTTTATATTACCTATTTGTTGTGTTAATGAAACAAATGTATAATGTTGAATAGTAGATTTTAATATAGGAAGAACATCATCAGTTAATGTTTTACATGTTGCAGCTTGATGTAGACATTGAAGAAGTAAAATATGACCATGACTAGATTTTATATCAATATTTGTATTCCATATTAATGGACATTGAGATATTGTACCATTTAAAAAACTAAATAGAACATATTAGAAAATAATTATCAATAAAAACAAAAAAATAATAATAATTAACCTTGGATGATTTAAAAGATGTGTAACTAAATCATGATCATCATCATTTGATATAAGAACAGAAAGAACACTTCGAACTATAAGCCATGCTTGACGTTTTATTTGATGTTGATCAGTAATAGTAGATTTTAATTGATCAACACATGTTTGAAGAATCTATAATAAAAATAAAATATTTATTTAATTCAATAAACTTTCTCTCTCAAAATCATTTGATTTCACACTGTCTCATAGAAAATCGAACCGTAGTTTGACACTCTCAATGAAATTTTCTAATCTAAATTGAACAGTTGCTTTGACGATCCAAGATATTTTTTTTGTATTTGGTGACTAAGGCACCCTATACACATTTCTCAGACAACTAGAGCACATCAGGTTCCAAGTTTTCAGATTCGAACCTACATCTTAGCAGTTCCCAGATCAAACCGACGAATCCTACATATAATCTAACTAGGAAACCTTGATATATAGTACATTTGATAAAGAACTTTTTTGGATTTAAGTTAGGTATGTGAAAATCTGGACTCTCATTCCTTAGATGTTGTTGACATATGATCATAGATCATATATCAAAAATGTCTCGTTTATAATATATGAACTATTACATTTCTGAACAATCAAGTAAAAAGATGATAAAGAAATGTGTCTTTCAGAATAGATAGAATCAAACAATCTTGTTAACAGTGTTTTGTTTTGTTTTTTTTTTAAACTTGATCTCTTTTCTTACTTTTAATAAAGGTATACTAATTGATTTAGATTCATTTTCAAAAAACATTTGTATATAAATTTCATTTTGTTGTTCAATATCAAAATCTTCATTATCATATTTAATTTGTTGTGGTTCATTAAGTATTCGTCGATTATTTCCACCTAATTTACCTAATATTCGAAATGTATTTTGTGCAATATCATTATTTGAATGATTTAATAAACGATATAATGATATCATTAAACTACTTCGTACTGGTAAAATATGATTATAAAGAAAATCTGGTTGTAAATTATCAACACATAATTCTAATGTACGTAAACCTTGTAAAATTAATGTTGATGAACCATTTAATGCATTAACTAATGGTTCCATTAATAATGGTAAATATGGTAATAAAACACTTAAACGTACAGGTACAGTTAAACATAATTCAATAAATAATTCTCTTAAATTTTGTCGATGTTTACATGATTGATATTCATTTAAACGTTGTAAAAGAAAATGTAATAAAGTTAAAAATTCTTGATTTAATAATTCATGATTACCAACACCAATACTACGAAAAAGTGCACGTAATAATATAAAATAATTATATGGATCTTGTGTTAATTGTGCACATTCAATTGAACGTAAAATAATTTGTTTTAAATATGGTTGAAGAATTTTTTCATTTTCAGTAGCTAATGTTGTTGTAACAACACTATTTATAACTAATTTAAATAATTTTAAACAAGCATTATTTGTATTATTTGTTTCACCTATTTCATTTATACGTGGTAATAAAAATTCAAGTAATAATTCAACAAGTATTGTTGATGATGGTGATTGTTGTAATAATGTATTCATAATTAATGTTATATTTGGATTTTTATTAGCACATTGATAAAAATATAATAAATTATTTTCAAATATTTCACGATAATTTTGTTTATGCATAACAATAAATACACTTGCAATCATATCCATTATTTCTTTTTCTTCTTTATTACGTGTTATTGTAGTTGTATTATTTATTGTTGAAGAATTTCCATTTGAATTTATTGTTGATGTTGAATCAAAAAAAATAATTAAACATTGAAGAATATATTTAAAAAATTTTATATATAAAATTGTTATTGATGGTACAAATTGTTTTGGTTGTGTAACAAGATTTTCAGATATTTTAACATCAGCTAATATCCATGTTATATGACGTAAACTACTAACAAGAACTTTTAATAATGTACGACAATCATTTGATGATAATGTATAAATTAATGGTGATGTTGCTTGAAAACGTATTAATGATAACTAGAATATTAAATTAAGATTTCAATAAAAATCAAAATGGGAAGTTGTGTTAAGAAAACTTTCGAACTTTTTATGGTAGATAAATCTCGATAAGTAAAGTATTTAGGATATCGCAAAGACTAAAAATAGTGGCGCGCTTTCTCAGCTGATATACACATGATAGAATTGAAACTTTTTGTTACACTATGAGTGTATGTTTTAAACTGAAACGTTTTTGTGAGCACTGGCAAAAATTAGCCATTCTTCATATTTTGAAATAAAAAAAAAAAAAACGTCGATACCCTAAACACTTTATAGTATAAGTAGAAGAAAGGTTCGGCTTGGTTGAATTTACTATAGTTGAGAATCAGGCGAAATAAAAATGAGAAATCTTATGGAGGAACGAAAAGACAGAGGTCTGTTTGTAAATCCAGAACAGAGCTGAGCAAACGATAAAATGATAACTGACACTCAGTAGAACAAGAAAAGACATGATGAGAAGCATCAACTTGTCAATCAGTCAAATGAATGAACTCAACAGCGAATTTTCTCCTATTCAATAATGATAATAATAAAAAATCAATACTTGTTGACGTTGAAGTTCTTTTTCTCTATTTGTTATATCATTCATATTTTGAACAAGTTCATTCAATGTACTCGTTGTTACATCAACTTCATTAATAGATGGAATTGTTACAGCATTTCTATAGAATAAAATTGTATTGAAAAGAACAATCATAAAAAAAAAAAAGAACATACGTTTTTTCATTAGAATTATTTGATAAATGAGCACATTGTTTAGCTAAACTTTTACATTTAAAAACAAGAGTTTCAACAACATGTATAAGTAGATCACGAGACTAAAAAATGAACAAAATAAATAAATAAATCTATCTATTGTTTAAACTTTTTTTTTTTGTTTTTACTTTTTCAGATCCTTTTTGACGTATTGATTCTGCAATATTCGTTAAAAATTTTAAACTTGTTACTTGTATTGTTGGTGGTAAACTTGAATCATGAATCATTTTTGAATACATATATAATACATTTTGAAGATCTTCAATAGATAAACTTGCACGTATATGATTAAAAAATTCTCCAAATGTATTATAAGCTAATGCTCTAAAATAATTAAAAAACAAAAAATAATTTAAATTAAGTATTAATTTTATTTCTTTAAATAACAAACTTAAGTGTTTCACGTGCAGTATAACCTGTACTAAGTAATAAATTTTCATCAAAAAATCTTTTAACATGTGGAATGAATACTAGAATTAAAATAAAATTATTTATTTATTTAATATATATATAAGAATAACTTACATGTTCGAAAATCTGAAGAAACAAAATGTCGAGCAGCAACAATAATATCTTTTCGTAATTGAACATTTTCAGGTGGACAACCATCGAGTAATTGAAAAATTGCAATTACTAATAAATCACTATTTAATGCTAATTGTTCCTATTAAGATAAAAAAAAAAGAAGTTTTATAAAACTCTTAGGATAAAATAAAAAAATCTATGATTTATTGTTAGTAAATTGTAGAGCTTTTTTTTTTTAAATAAAATGTATTATAGTTAATGGAAAAATAGCAAGTCAAAAACCGATCAAATTTCTACCTGATATGTTTTACCAACAAAAGCAAGAAATGATAATGTTTTTGCTTGTGTTGTAAGAAATTCAATATAAATTTCCATATTAAATTTCGGATCAATTCTAAAAAAACATAAATATTCAATATTTTACAAAATATGAAAACAAAAAAAAAGGCACTGATAAACAAACTTTTGTTCTTTGCTTGGTTGTAATGTAAGATATCTTAAAAATAATGGTACTAATTCACCAAATTCAGCTTGTAATGATTGTCGACAAAGTTGATAGAGAAGAACAATAGCAACTGGAAATTCAGCTAATAATTTTACTGAATGTGATGCACGAGAAAGAATTGTAAACTAAATAAATAACAAATAATATATATATATATATGTATGAAAGATTTTATATATTTAAAATATAAATATTACTGTATCTGTTACAGCATGTGGTGTTGAATTAGTTGTTTCATCTGTTGTTATTGATGATTGTACGGGAAAATTTTGAATTTTTTTAACAATTAATTTAACAGATGTACATATTTGTTCAATAATACTTGATAAATCAATTTCATTAATTGTTAATGTTGGATGAGAAAATGTTTTTGTTAAAAAAATTTGATCAAGTGCTGAAGCTTTTTGTCGATAAACATTATGAACAAATTGAAGAAATTCACGAACTTCCATTATCATTTGTGGACGAAATTGTTTCATATATTCAACAATAATACGTAATAAAAGTAATGCATTTTCTTCATTTTCTTTTGTTAATAATTTAAACATTGGAGAAAGAATATCTTTAACAAATCCACGAAGTGCTTCAGTTATTGGTAAACGATGAAAAACTTCAATCATTTGTTTCCGAATTGTCTATACAAGAAGAAAGATATTCGTATCAATAGAAATCTTTTCTAATAATTAAACTTTTACTAAGTTAAAATAAACGAAATTTGATAAATATTTATTTCATAAGATATCTTATTCGAATTATAATATAAATGCATTCATTCATATTATTTATTATACAATCTACAAGTGGCAATATACAATCTTCTGTTTCTTCTACATTGAACACGTAACATTGTCAAACTATATTAACGTGTATGCACAGAACATTTCGAGCGCTCGAGATGGAACCAATCTGAAATCCATACCAACGCTGGACTAACGAATTGTCGTAGTATTTTATCTGTAGATAGTCATATTTGACAGAGTCAATTTTCAACAATCTCATTACACATCCTCTATGAGATCCTAAGAGCAAAAAAATTCATAAGATGGATGAGTAACAACCGGCTGGTTTCATCTGTGCGGGGTGCAAAAAGAATTTTCTATACAATCTGAATATTACGTAAATGACCTTTTATTTTGGTGTCGCAGCGCTACGCGACTCATACCCGTCTTTGTGTACGTAGTATGTCTATTTTTAGTTTTTAGCATCTAGGCAGAACTTAAGTTAAAAGTTAGTCAAATAAGAAAATTTATATTCCATTTATGACGTATATCCTTTATAAGTTCTATAAATGAAGACGAAGCAAAAATTTAAATTTTTTTATCCAATTGTGAAGTACTTTTAATTTTTCCGAGTTCCATTTATATTATAAGTCCCATTAGTTAGTTACTCATTTCTTTTTCCTCATTTTGGAAAACTATGCTTTCCTCAAGAAATATTCTTAAACAATAACTGTACTAAATATAAGAATAGACATTTTTTAATTTTTAAAATTTCTGAAAAGTTAATACATACTTGTGCATTACTAGGTATGATAAATACAGTATCTGTTTCAATTAATGATCTAAGAAAATTTTTAACTAATAAATCAATATATATTGCATAATTTGGTAAAGTCGAAAGAATCTAATAAGAAAGAAATTTTTTTGTTTTTCATTTGAAAATAAAATTTGGTTTTTTTTTTTGCGTTTTCTTACTTCAATATTTTCAGCAATATTATGAAGATGTTTTAGTCGAACTTCATCAGCTAGAAAAATAATATAATAATATTTTATTTTATTTTGCTTTTTCTTATTTTACATACTATTTAATTGATCAACAACAGAAAGGACAAGCATTTGAAATGTTTGATAATTACATTGTTGATATGTTTCAGAATCACCTGTTAATGAACGATTCATATTTTGTGTATAATGTGTTTCAACAACAACATTATTTGCCATTATCTGAAACAAATAAATACTAAAAAGAACAATGTTTCATTTTTTTTTCTCTATTTTTTCTTCAGTATCGTCTTATATTCCTGTTCTTATATTTCAACTTTCTCAAAAATCAAAATTAAAGAAAACAAAAAATAGAACTAAATTATTTAAAACCTTGTTTAACAGTCCATAGACCATCATTTAAATAATGTAATGTTTCAATTCCAATGCCTTTATTTATTTGTTGTATATCTTGTGTTGACATTTTTAATAGACCAATAGCTAATGCATGTTCTTTACCTTCAGCTGTAATAGCACAAATTGAATCTTTTGGTGCATCACATAATTTTGCACCTGGAGATGTTAAACCTGGACACATTATATTAGCTCCTGAAAGTACAAAACGTATTGCACCTTTATCAACTCGTTGAGGACGTAAAATAAATGGATATTTATGTAATAAACGTAATAATGGTATATATGATGGTGAATCTCGAAAACGAAAAAATAATGGTTGACCTGTTGAATCAGTTATTAATTCGATATGATCTTGACATTTAACTAATTTTGGTGTATCTTTTTTAGGTAAAATTTCATCTAATACAGATGTAATATGAGGAAAATCTTCTTGTAAACGATGTTTAAGACGTTTAACATCTGTATTACGAAGTTGAGTAACACTTGATACGCTATCTTTTTCATTAAATTTTTTAAACATAATGTTATGATAAAAATGAAGACTTTGATGTAACAAATTTGAATCGAACAATGTAATGATTTTTAAAAAAATTTTTTTTTTCTTTTGGAAAAAAAGAGAAATTATTTCATTGTGCGAATCAATCGTTCTATCAGCAATTGAATAATAGATGGTGCTAGAAATCATTATTATTATTTTTATTGAAATTTTGTGGGAACAAAAAAACAATATTAAATTTAAAATTAAGAATATATGCGAATTTAGTTTAATATTAACAAAAATCTTCTAGTAAAACAATCGCATTGAATACCATGTGACATAGAACTTTAATTTTTTTTATTTTATTCATTATGTAGATCAGTTTATTGCATTTGAATACAATGCCTCGTGTTTCTTTATCAAGTAATTATCTTCTTGGAGATTCATGGCATACATTAGATTGTTTTGATCGTCATTATCGAAAACCAACTTTGATTACGAATATAGCTACTCATGAACAATCATCAACATTATCACCAAATGAAATTGATGAAATTCTTTCACGTAAATTATATAATCAATTAAAAACAACATCAGAATTAGAAAAAGGTAATTAGATATTTTATTAGTTGAGTCTTGTTGTTTTTGATAAAAATGAAATTTTATTTTACTAGAACAAAATTTGAAGAAAAAATCTGAATCATTTGTTAGTCCAGTATTAAAACCTTTACTTAATTCATTGTCGTCAGGTGTTATTGATTCTGAATTAATTATATTAATTGATCGATTTTTTAATTTAACATACTTAAATACCATTCCGATGGTTAATCTATTAGCCACAGCAGTAATTTCTTTTTTTTTCCCTTTAAGCATTAGAAAAGATGTGTGTTTCATTATTACTATTCTAGGTGGCAACTAATTTTCTTAAAGAAAATATTCGAGAATTAGACAAGAAACTTCAAGAACAACAAGAAACACCGATATCTCTTAATATAAAACGAGGAACTTCATTACTTTGGCAACCTGAAAATAATGACGATGATGATGATGATGATGATAATCTTTCATGGGTATCAGCACCAACTTAAAAATAGTTTTATTTTGTTTGATTCTTTGAAACACAAAAACACATTAGATTTATTTTGCAAATATTGTCGTTTCTTTTTTTTGTCTCAACTTTTAAAATTAGTTCGTATTATTTGTTTGATTTAATTTCATTCGTAGAATAGTCTGGTTGTAAACAAAGATTATTCATTAAAATAATTCTAGTTAATCATAAGTGAATTGTAGTATATCATTTAGTCTTTATTCTTTAAATAATAAAATAGAAGAAGAATGAATGTTAATATCTATATCATAACAAACATATCCCTGACATACGAGCGATGTTGATGGAATATCATTATGAAATTAAATAAGACGTATTGCTAGAACACAATATGAATGATTTGATTCGATATTCAGTTATATATAAGCAATACGATGTCGTTTTATACTCATATTAAGTAAATCAATAGCCTCGTCATTGTACGTATTTCAATTTCTTTAACATCTTTTATAAATGGTCGATTAAGATTACCTTCACATAATGGTTTTGATTGTGATACTCTAGAATAGACTTATTTATTTTCTCTTTTATATTATAAGTCATCGTACTTATTAAGAATATCATGATCCAATAAATTATAAATATAATTATTATATCGAGTATCTCAAAAGTCATGATCACTTAAGAATTGCACATAACTTTCTTGAATGAATGAATGAAGAAAAGCTATATTTGCATATTTGACTAATGAGACCCTGAACCGCGAAAAAGTTTGTACAAAAATTTAATCGTGTTTATTCACTTAGTACAGAACGTAAGTAATTTATCAAATAATATTTGTTTATTGTTTTGATAAAATTTCTTTGTTTTATTTCTTGGTCGACCGATGAATAAATGAGGAATACATTTTTGTAAAGTTGTTTTTAAGTGTTGATATTGATGAATAGTACTAAGTATTTGCATTTTATGATTTTGAATATGACTTAAACACTTTTGTATAATTCTTTTAAAACGATCTTCACGTGTGGGCAGAGATCACGTCTCATACAATTCAATATTAGTCGTAAATTGTAGACAATGGATAATGCGTAGACATTTTCTATAAAATTTGTGACGTTTTTCTTGAATTCTAATGGAACATAATACATATATGATAGAGATTAAACTAAAATAAGGCGAATTGATATTTCAATGAGAAAAACATAGGATATTGTTTGTTGATGAATTTAAGAATGGTGAATGCATTATTCATTTTTATTAGTTGTTGTTTAATAAAATCATTAAAACTGAATTGAAAATCAAGTATATATCCTAGATATTTAAATTGTTTAACTTGTGCTATTTGTGTAGAATTGAAAAATAAACGAATCTTGGGTGTTTTAACACACGAATAATAGATTACAAATTTACATTTTCCTGGATTAACAGGTTGATGCCATTGCCTAGTATATTTTAAAAGATAATTCATCTCTTTGTTGATTTTACTTTCTAAGCTAATGAGTTGTTGAAAAGACATAAGCGTTGAAGATATATATATTATTGCTAAGTCATCGACGAAAAGACGACAACGTTCAGGTTGATCAAAAATATCTGGAAGATCGTGATGATAAACAATAAAAGCTGTACTTGCGAAACAACTTCTCTGTGGTACTCCCGATTTAATATTAATAGGTTGAGATAGATGTTCGTCGATATCAAGTATACAAGTACAGTCTACAAAAGAATTAGTTATCCATTGCATGTGGGCTGGTGGACATTCAAGATAAGAAAGTTTTAATAATAAACCTCGTTGCCATAATTTATTATAAGCTTGAAGAAAATCTGTATATACTACTGTCGAAATGGTGTTACACCCACGCCCATACCCCGCTTTTCCTACAGCAAAAAGTAATAACCTCCCTTTACCTCCTTTGTCCAAAATGACTGTTCACGAGCCAGCCGTATCTTCATATGTACAACTGAAAGCTCCAATGATTTGACTCTAATTTCGAAAAATATCCTTGCATTTCTGTACTTGTACTTGTTCTTGTACTTATTCTTGTCTAAAACAAATTTGAATGAGAAATGTTATCGACAAGATATATCGATCAAATCTAAACCAATTCCTCCAAAGTTCTTGTACCTAATGTATAGGTAAAAAGAAATAAGGTATGAGGTGTAGCTTGAACATGATCCGAATCTTTGCCTGTTTAAATATTGGTCTATCAAATCTGTTTCCAACAAAGATTTCATTCAAAATGTGGTAAAAATTGTATGACGAGTCCTTGATAATTCGTTTAAAACTACAGTAATCTCTAGATTATTCGGAAGTAAAATTTAAGACAAAAGTGCCATGCATTCTATAGATTGCAGTTGTTTAATAGACGTTTCTATCGGTATTACTTTTTTTCTACTTGATAGGATGGAAAAATTCGCTCCATTTTGAATAGATCATTATTTTTAAAATCTAGAGTATATGATGAACAAAGTTCCTCATCTAATATAAATAAAATATTGTTTTAGAATGACTATTTTAGTTAGTGATGAATAACAGGTATTGCATCGTTCTATTGCAATGACAGATTTACTTCGGAATCATTCATAGAAATAAGAACTTCAGAAAAGATTGAGTTGATGCAAAAACAATATTTTCTCTATATTAGATGAAGAGTTTTGACTGTCACGTACTCTAGATTTAAACACAATCATCTATTCAAATTGAGGTAAATTTGTGCATTCTGGTAAGTGGAAAAAAAGTAATATCAAAAGAAATGTCTATTGACCCTTTGGCTGTCGCCGATGTATATATACGTCAGGAGTCTCATCTTCGAGTGAACTAAAGTAATCACTTATAATGTATTTTTTTCACACGCATTTGCGTAAAAACAAACGTTAGGCACCGTGCGCATCCCAGATCATCATTTTATTAAGGCATACTATAGAACTCTTCCAGAAAAAACAAATAAATTTGCTGCAAAATCGTTTTTTCTTACTCTTATGTTGACAGCCAAAGGGTTAAACCACTACAATCTATGATGTGAAAAACTTGCTTTACAAAATACTGTTTCTCCGACTACTTTTTGAACTAAACCTCGTCAAATGATGAACAATAATTATAATAAGAAAAAACATACCATTTTTGTAGAGAATTAAAAGACGAATCTTTTCATTAAGAAAGATAATGTCAAAACCAACAGATATCGAAAGAGATATCCTCAAAATACCGAGAGATCCATTTTTCCTGGAACACCCGATATTTTGCTCAAATTTATCTTCTGTTTACCGTGTTTCAGTCATTTACTCTATCGAATCCGTCGTGGACAAACACCAAAGAACTTTATTCGACCAAATCAAAATCCATAGTTATAGATAAAATATCCGCAAGTGTCAAGTTGCTTCCAGTAGTTTATTCGTTACCATTACTAGATTCCCAGTGGATCCAAAGACTTTAGCTAGGTTTCGGCGCATTTCGATGAATTCTCACGGTCCACAAAGATCATCATCAGCATTAGAAAACGATCATAGTACAAGAACAAACGTGTATCTTTTTTCGGGATAAAAACTTTCGATTATATAATGTCAAATTTTGTTTTTTGATAAAGTATTAGACGATGGAAAAATAAGATACAAAACACTGCTATTCAATCTAGCCCATCTGTTGTTTTATCAAAAATGTGCTAAATAAAACTTTAAAGAGCAGATTATCAAAGCATTAAAGAAAACATGTAAATCGTTTGAACGCCCCAAACATTATCCACATTCACTTTTCCATCAAACTTTTGAAACATCCTGTAAAATAGTTAGGATCAGAACTGAAAAAGCTTTGTCCCGCACGTCTCTACTTGAGTCTCTCTAGGAATATCGAATAACTACAGAAGGAATGTGACATGTGCTTATTCACTCAAAAAGCTCGATGAAAAAACATCCATGTTCAATCTATCTTATTGAATACAATGTGGTTGATTTTCTCTATGTTTACTCTTCATTATAGGTTTTGACCCTTAGTGTCGGATATAACATAGATGCTAGCATATACAATTTGATTATCTGTCGTCTCCATCTGCAGATAGTCAACATATTCGATGTTTTGAGTACGTTTTATCTGATTTTGACTTCTGTTGGTCAAATTATTGTTATTCTATCATAGACTCTTCTACAACAATGAAGTACTCGTCATTTAGCCTATGTTTGTACTATTATTGGAACATTGTTTCATATTCATGCTTTGATCGTCTCCCATATTCGACAACTTGCGTCTAAAGCTTTTCTTCGTTTTTGTCAACCATATGAGTGCCTTGCTCCATCCTCACCCATTCACTTTCAAATTAACAGTGAGAAAAAATGACTGGATATAAAGTTTTTAGACCAGAACCCGAAATAGGTCTGAGACCAGATATGAGGTTAAGAACTTAGATTGTTCAATATAAGATCACCTCTAATTACACATTGCTTGAACACAGAAACAGGCTTCCCCGATGGTGGAGGAGATTTTCTACACCAAAAATCGGCAATATCATCAACTTTCTGCCAAATTTTTTGAAGCTTCATAGTAAATTCAGGAAGAAATTTGACTGATTCATGCTTCTTGTCATTTTTCTGATAGAAAATTGATTAAAAACACTTTCTGTCAATAAAATCTTCCAGAAACTCGATGAATTCATCATTTTTCTGGGGAAGTTCTGTCGGAAACTAACATGTCGTATTTTCTCCCAAACTTTTGTCTCCTCTCACTTTTCAAAACAATCGGAAACTCTGAGGATACTAATTGTTTTTTTCTTCTATATCTGAACATCATTATCGTTCCCTAATCCTTTCTCGTTTCTTCCTCAAATATCGACCATTCATTTGCTAAATTTCTTCATTTTAAATGTCACTGCGAATTACATTGGAAGAAAATTGTGATTGAATGAAACTTCGAAATCAAGCAATAAACTGAGCATTGCTGAAAAATTCTCATCTTTTTTTTACGAATAATGATTTGAAAATTGATATTAATCCTTGTGGAAAATCGTCGTCGAATTGATTAAATTTGGCAATGATGTTGAAGAATAACTAAGCGATCATCTTTATTGAAATGATTTTATACGATAATCAATTGAATCATCGAAAGAAAACTGGGTTTTCCCTGACAGATATTAGATTATGATATTCGTGAGGGGTTCTAGTTTGTGATTTGATGAAACAATTTGGAAAATGTCAAGACAGGTTTTCGATAATAAATTCATAGAACTATTAATCATCTGAATTTTCATGTTCATCACTGTGCATATTTTGATTGATTAGGTAGCGAAACTTGTTAGAAACCAACTTGATTCAACTTAGGAATGAAATGGTCTCAAAAAACCAACTAAATCGTGTATGTCAATTAATAATATCAAAGCAATATCTGATAAAATCCTCATCCATAGAACGAATATAAATGAAATACTGATGGAAAAGATCCATGTATTTGAATAGTTTTCAGTATTAAAGAAATTGTTTCAGTACTGGTTGTGATGGACAAATGAAGATACCGAATAGCAAGATGCGAATAACGATGAAGATGAATTGATTGCTCACTTACCTGCTATACAACAGTAAATCAACGATCTACGACCATAGAGCAACTCTTGTTTTATCACAACATATCAAAGTAAGTGGAATGAAGCTGTGATCGACTACAAAAATACATACAACGCAGATTCCAAAAATACTCTGTAGTATGACATAACCAAGTAGTGAGCTCATCAGTAAGATTGAATCATCATAATTGGTTAACACATTAAAAAAATCTAATGAAAAGACGAATTGAACATTCCGAGAGAAAACAATATCAATGACAACTCATAAATCAATATGTTGAAGAGAATGTCACGAATGTGTTGTTTACTTCGTTCACCTCTTTTTGTTTCGATTGGTATTGATTACGAGTAAGATCTGTACGTTCATCCGCTAGTTGAATAAGAATTTGTTCTAGTTTTGTTTTTATTCAAGACTAAGATTCAATCATTCTATGATCGTGGAACATTACATTATCAGGAGTATTTTCAAAGAAGAAACTATCTAGGAGGATCATATATGAAAAATCTAGAGCATTTATTCAATTTTTTTTACACACAAATAGAACATGGATAAAAGAAAACAAATGAAAAAGAACACGCAAGCGAAACACATTTCTTCACAACAGAACCTTCGCTGTACACGTTCAGAGAGTAACACTACTATAATAATCAACACATTTGGGCACAAAAAAAAGTCAAAATATGAAAAATGAACGAACATTAAAAAACGCCTTGTTCAGAAGCAACTAGACACAAAAGAATAGTTGCATCTAAAAAGTCATGATCGCTTTTCCTCTCTCTCTTAATACATAGCTTTTAATTTTCTGATGAAGAAACAGGACCACAAAGCATTCAATATAATTGTTGTGGTATTCGGATCTGAGGAATATTGTCACTATCTAGTGGGCACATGATAACACGCACCATACATAATTACATCATGAGCCAATTACATTCGGAGATCCTTCATCAGAATATATAGTCCTCTAATGTGTGTTGTTCTATGTACACAAAGTGCTCTCACTATTTTACTATTCATTCCATACTTAGATTTGTCATTATCAAATCATGATTAAGAAACGCCTTTCTCGCTAGACTCTGAATGACAATAAAACAGAGATCGGATGGTCAAGTGTACAGAAATACAATGATTTCACTAGAAAACGAAAAGAAACAAGTAACTAACCAAAGGGATAAGTTAACTTGCACATGAGTAGTATGCAAAAAAAAGTAACTGAATTCCAGATTCTAACTCTACGAATATCTAAAGCATCCAGTAAATGAACGATTGATATTAAGGTCAACATTTGCACTCTCAACTGATGTATCACTAATCCCCATCTATGGATCTCCAGTGAAATATTATGTAGCATCATGTAACTTTCACTTTCACAATAAATTACAACATTTGTGGATTTTAGGATGAACATAGCCCATCTCCTTGGTAAAACCTTTCCGAAGTTCAACAAGCAATTGCTGATTACTAATAGGTATCTGCGTAACTCCTTCTCTCTCATAAACCCATATTTTATTTCCAAAGACAGTGGCTGCAGCTCCATTGAAAATGAAGGCATAAATAACGCCAGGTAGCCATATTGGATCTGCTGTATCCACATAAACTTTCAGAAGTCTTTGAGGTGAGACCAATCTTGTCTCAATAAATCTCATATAAGTCATCACAGCATCAGCAGCTGCGACTTCCTTATCATGAAACACTGCTAATGCTGAGAGCACAGAGAGATAATTTAACATACAACTCTTCCAAACTGAGTCTCTAGCCGCAAGCCAATCATGTTTCAGTGCACTGACAAGTCGACTGATCACCTTACTCGTTGCTGCTTTTTCTCCCATCTTACCGAGAGCTTTACATGCACTACTTCTGACATAGGAATACTCGTCACCAAGTACACTCACACGTCGATTGATCATCTCACTCGCAAGTCGATTGATCACCTCACTCGCAAGTCGATTGATCACCTCACTCGTTGCTGCTTTTTCACCCATCTTACCGAGAGCGTCACATGCACTACTTCTGACATAGAAAGTCTCGTCGTCAAGTCTACTCGCAAGTCCATTGATCACCTCACTCGTTGCTGCTTTTTTACCTATCTCACCGAGAACGTTACATACCGTACTTCTGACCCAGGAATCCTCGTCGTCAAGTGCCCCCACAAGTCGATTGATCACCTCACTCGTCGCTGCTTTTTCACCCATCCTACCGAGAGCTTCACATGCCCTACTTCTGACCCAGGAATCCTCGTCGTCAAGTGCCCCCACAAGTCGATTGATCACCTCACTCGTTGCTACTTTTTCACCCATCACACCGAGAAAGTCACATACCTTACTTCTAACATTGAAATCCTCGTCGTCTAGTGCACTCACAAGTCGATTGATCACTTCACTCGTTGCTGCTTTTTCACCCATGCTACCGAGAATGTAACATGCACTAATTCTGACACCAGAATTCTTGTCGTCAAGTGCCCTCACAAGTCGATTGATCACCTCACTCGTTGCTGCTTTTTCATCCATCTGAACGAGAGCGATATGTGCACTACTTCTGACATAGAAATTCTCGTCGTCAAGTCCACTCGCAAGTCGATTGCTCACCTCACTCGTTGCTGCTTTTTTACCCATCTTAACGAGAGCGTCACATGCACTACTTCTGACATAGGAATACTCGTCACCGAGTACACTCACAAGTCGATTAATCACCTCACTCGTTGCTGCTTTTTCACCCATCTTACCGAGAGCTTCACATGCACTAATTCTAACATTGGAATCCTCGTCGTCTAGTGCACTCACAAGTCGATTGATCACTTCACTCGTCGTTGCTTTTTCACCAATCTCACCGAGAGCTTCATATCCCCTCTCTCTGAAGTAGATATCCTTGTCGATAAGTACTCTCACAAGTCTACTGATCACCTCACTTGTTGCTGCTTTTTCACCCATCTTACCGCGAGCGTCACATGCCCTACTTCTGACATAGGCATGCTCGTCATCAAGTGCCCTCGCAAATCGATTGATCACCTCACTCGTTGCTGCTTTTTCATCCATCTTAACGAGAGCGATATATGCACAAGTTCTGACATAGAAATTCTCGTCGTCAAGTCCACTCGCAAGTCGATTAATCACCTCACTCGTTGCTACTTTTTCACCCATCTTAACGAGAGCGTCGCATGCACTACTTCTGACATAGGAATACTCGTCACCAAGTACACTCACACGTCGATTGATCACCTCACTCGTCGTTGCTTTTTCACCTATCTCACCGAGAGCCTCATATGCCCTACCTCTGACGTAGGAATTCTCGTCGTTAAGTACTCCCACAAGTCTACTGATCACCTCACTTGTTGCTACTTTTTCACCCATCTTACCGAGAGCCGCACATGCACTACTTCTAACATCGGAATTCGTTTGTTTGGTTTGCAGCATGAGTGTATCTACTAACGAAGGAATAGGATTGGTGAGTGGAATGGACGATATGAATGAGAACACTATATAAAGGTTGATCATTTGTTGATTCGTTAATAGCTTGATGAATGCCATTTGAACTTCTGGTTCGTTGCAGATTGTACTACATGATCGAAGAGTCTGGTTTAAAGAAAGGCGTAAGTATGATGATTGCATAGTAAAAGCATGTTCAATCCAGTTTATGATCATATTCATTAATTGATTGCTATGAATAAGCGTTCTCTTGCAGCCTATCTCATCAAAACAGGATATTACAAGATTCATGTGCTGTATGCCAACAAGATCTAAAGGCTCATTCAATAGGATATCCCAGAATGTGTTGATACTTGGTTGTTCATCACTTTTATTTAATAGACCAGATGCAAAAATGAAAACTAATTGGAATCTTGGATTGTATTTTTGTTTCTGAATGAAGTCAATTGCCTTGTCACGTGTGATACCTGACAGAGCCTTGGCTAAATAACGAGCTGCAAAATATTCTTGAAAACTGAGATGGACAAAGTAATGATTTTTGTCTACTTCGTTTCGTGTCCCAGTACCATGTTGAGTGGATGATTTTAGTATTCCAAGATTGAGTAAATGTGGATGATCGAAAAATGAACACTTTGTCTCATTCTTAGCTTTTCTAATTAAATCTGGACCTAAAAGAATAGCGTTGCTTTCCATTGCGTGAAAAGCCAGACTTTCTAAGAATGCTAATTCATTCTGACAGTGTTGATAAATCTCTGCACTATCCAACAAACTTATCAGGTTGGTTGAAATTACTCTTTGTTTCTCCAAATATCGACGACAAATCCATTCAGTCAATTTATCGTAGAGTACCGTCATCGTTATTGTTTTTGTTTCTGACCAATCAGTGTTACTGCAAACACTGCACAGAAGTTCTAGATTTATAGGAATGTGTGCAATACCCCAAATCCTACGGTTCAATTTGAGAAAGCTGAGCAATTTCTTATTTTGTGCTGATGAATTTTGTAACTCATTTCCCAACTGATCAAAGAATAGCTTGACATAGTTGGGGATATTTTCATCCGTAAAGCCTGTGATTTCCATCTGCACAGGATACGGTAAAGTATTCATGTATGGACGAGATGTAACGATGTGATCTGAAGTGTCCAGTAATTGATTAACTAAGCGTTTTAGATGAGCCGACTCGTTCTGCACTATTTCATCGTAGCCATCTAGTAGCCAGAGTATGCGACTTTTACGAATCTGTTCTTCCAAAAGCTTTTCATGTTTGCCGGATAGTTTCAGGTTGAAAAAATATTGCTTTTTCAAAATGTCAACGAGAGAATAGTCGACACCAGCTTGATACCCTTGTTCTGTCAAAGATCGTAAAGGAATGAGCGCAACTAGTTCATATTCTGACCAAATTGCACCAGTTGCCCATTGGTAGGCAACATATCGACAAAATGTTGATTTTCCAATACCAGCTCGACCGAAGACTAGCACCTTTCTGGCCTGATCCTTGCATGTTTCGAAAATATCTTTGACATCGATTGAAGTCTTACTGCCATAAATTTGTTCGAATGTACCCATAATTGTATCAATGTTCTGAGTCTCACGAAGCCTCGTTTCTTTTTCCTGGTATTCTTTCGTTTCTACTATGGCCAAATTGATGTAACTCTGTTCGATTGGAAAAGATTTCGATGGATTCATAAAGCGTTCTATTCGACTATTGCGTATATACTCGTATTTGATCAGTTCGAATAGAATATTGGGTCGTGTCGAATTATCTTCCGGTACATATTGTAGCTCTTGCAATTTCCAGAATAAGGAATTCGCTTTTGATTGGATGCTTGAGTTTGAAAGATGACGAAAATCAACATATTCGACTCCTTGTATGATAGGTTTCAGCCAGTTGATAGGTTCCAAATTTTCTTCAGCTCTGATCAGACACGGAATGATCTTCTTATGAAGCTTATTCGCATACTGTAGTTCTATTTGACAGCGGATCGATTTTTCATACTCTGGACTGACAAAACAACAAATGAATGCTGCATTTTCCACTCCAACCGCCAGACTGAAACACAGACATACAGATTATATTAGTACAATCAGTCTCACAATGATAATTTGAACGCATATACCTGTCGTAAATATTATCACTTCTTCTTCTGCCCTTATCGAACCAAATTGGAATTGATTGATTGCGCAGAGCTTGAAGTATTTGTAAGATGATAGTTTCATCACTGACATCATGGGAAAACATGACGTGTTTGCCTTGGGGTATGCTCGTACTAGAAGATAGAAATGTCAACAATATATCTGTGTCGACGATTGATGATTCTCTCAGAAGCTGATATCTCTGATATGAATGAGAAAGATTCATAGCACTCAAAGTTACTTATACGAAAGACTAGTCGTCAAGTAAAATCAATTCACTCACCATTCTTTGAAAGAAAACATGAGCGGTCCGTTGTTGACTTGAAGTGGTTCACTCGTGAGATATATTCGTGTACCTGGCATAAGAATAACTTCCTGTTCTTGAGGATTAGCTGAATACTGTGAAACATCTTTGCCATTTATCGTTTCAATAGCATAAAAGGTACCTGTGTTGTCGAGAAAAGGCTCGATGATCTTAAGATCTTTCGAAGTAGAAGTTACTGCCCACCAAGTTTGAACAGCATAATCGGCAGGCGTAAAATTGATCGTATTTGGCACACCACGCCACACGGTACCCTTAAATGAAGGTAACTTGTTGAGAGCGGTAATGAAGAGTTTCAGGTAGATGAACCATGGTCTTAGTGCCTCTCTATCCATAGCTCGAAGATGATGATTTAGTGTCGAGAAAAATGGGCTACCCATCGTGTAGAGATAGATAGCTGCAGATTCGTCTTCTGTTAATATACTCATTTTTCTGCATTGTACCTTTGCTTGTATGACGTAATTAATGACGTTAGGAATGACATGTGTGATGCTTTGAACAGCTTCTTCCAATGTCACGATTCGTTGGTCTTGGTAACCATAAATCGGACTTGAACTTTCATCCTGATGGATAGCATCACGTTTGTCCAAAAATTTGTTCTCCATCCTTGTTTTTCTCCGTATGATGGATAGACCGTAGATAATCTAGAACGATAAATACCAGCCGAATGAAGTTGAAGATTAAAAATTGGTGTCAACACTTTCTTAGAAACGTCATACACTCGGTGTGCAAACTATCATTGCAAGTTTAATAAAGACAAAGGAGGAAGAAGCAGATGTTGACATCTAAAATCTTTGGAAATCTTTAGAAATCTCTGGGAATCTTT
The DNA here is from genome assembly GCA_905250125.1 of Rotaria sordida. NCBI lineage: Eukaryota > Metazoa > Rotifera > Eurotatoria > Philodinida > Philodinidae > Rotaria > Rotaria sordida. The sequence continues at coordinate 5,779 of CAJNOL010001928.1, read as the reverse complement.
GGAAATCTTTGAGAATCTTTTGAAACCATAAAATTAAGCACGTTACAATAACAATATAGCAGTGAATTATCGGCATCGAATGGGATTGGTATTGACTAGCTTTCATATTGATTGTACTGGTACCGTTACATTCCTAATTTGTCCGTCAAAGAAAGGACCTTTTCAGCAAAGAATAATTTTTCTATAAAAGTTTAGGAAAAATTTTCGCATGCGGGAAGTTCGAATCTGCTATTAGTTTCTGGAAATTTTGAACTTGATTGCCTAGTCAAGTAAACTAATTCCTTCCACTAACAGTCAAGCTTAGTACAAAACATAATTTTTTCAAAAATATCTTTCTTTAATCGAAACTGCAAGTACACAACTCTAAGAACCTAATTGCAGGTTTAAATTCTCCGACTTTCATTGCTTTTGATCAAACTTCATAAAAAATTGTTATTTCCGCGAAAAATCTTTCTTTATTGAAAAAATCAAGGACTTAACAATAATTATATCATTAATACCAATGCCGGTTGAGACCAATTGCTATTGCCACATACCGACTTAAAATCGCTGTAAATCGTTTCCAAAATGTTTGATGTGATAGGATATCTTTTAAATAGTATATTCCCATTACTTAAAGGACCAGCAAACGGAAAAAACCCAATAAGTTAGGTTTTATGTATGTATGTGTATTTATTTGCAGTCACGTGCTTCCGTATATAGGGTGTGGGTGTGAGTTATTGAAATCCTGACAATTAGGCCCACACCTACACCAACACCCAACGGAAAGTTTTGTTGATGACAACTACGATCATCTATATATTTTTATTCTTGATTCGCTCTTGAACAAAAGAAGTATTCACCCAATCACAGCATGGAATGCTGATTGCAAACGTCAAGAAAGAAGGAAATAACTTCGTTGCATGTACTGTCAGAGAGGGTTAGCAACCATTTATTCTTTTGTAATTTATCTTTGTAGGTTTTGTCCAGAGTTGTTACTGATGTGTGAGAAATCATGCTTTGTAGAAGATGATACTGTTCCTTGCAAAGATGGCCCTAATCCATTGTTCCTCAGCAAGTCCTTAGGGAGTCCCCGAGAATATGTGAACTCTCCACTGAGTCCCCAGGAACTCTCTAGCGATTCTTTAGAGAATTTCGATGTAGTCAGGGAGTAGTGAAGAACAAAAATTCCCTGAGGAGTCTCTGAAGGGAGGGTGTGGGTGTGTGATTATGGGTGTGGGCGTGGGTGTGGTTGGATGTGGGTTTGGGTGTGGGTGGGTGTGGGTGGGTGTGGGTGGGTGTGGGTGGGTGTGGGTGTGAGGTGTGGAGTGTGGGTGTATGGTTGTATCAGATGAAACCACACCCACACCCTGAAAGCATCGTATTTAGTCTTTATGAAATAATGAGTGACATTACTTGTATGGTTCCTTCTTGATATAGAAAATCATGCCAATGACATAAATAGAATAGAATACATACATAGAAAGGTGATCATCTAAAATGTGGACATATTTCTACAGGAAAGAATCATTGAATTAATGAAACTGTATAATGCATACACGTAGGTACATTCGATGGAGTTCCGACTAAGAATAAATCATCATTCGTGTAGATAAGCGAAAGTCTGTGATGAATATCCATTCATTTTTGTCTCGATTCTTTGTAATTAATATTCTAATCATACATTCGTTATACTTATAGCGTTTAAAACTCATGAAGACTCGCTTAGGAAGTATAGTCGTAAGTTACTTACCAAGATACAATATTTAGAATAAAAATTTTCAAAAAGCTTCCACAGAAATAACTTCCAACTTGGTTGAATGTTCTATATGGAGAATGCGTCATTTGTTTGCAAAAGAACACTTGTGTTACTTGTGCAACATAAAATGCTTTACTTATTTTTCTTTTGCCTCTCTTTTCGTCGTTTTCTTTTTCAATTTCTTTCGATCCAGTGCTTTCTTGAGAAGCACTGCTCATGGTAATAGTAAAGTACACCGTATGGAGAGCAGACAAAAAATGACGGCAAACAAAAAAACAAATTTTGGTAAAACGAAACACAGTTTAAATGGACTACACGCGTCGATACTCATTTATGTATGATGTGAAGCTGTTGACATCATTGAATGACAGTAAATGCTAAATAATGAAAGATCCCCTTGAGTATCGGGTAAAGAGATATTTGATATCCTCAAAATTTATGTACCTAGAAATAATTGAATATTTGTACAATATTATATATTACATTGGAACCATACAGATAAATTAATATCAACTACTCATGACAATTCAACTCCATGGATAACAAGTGGTGAATTAGTTGAACAACTATTGATATAGCAATAAATATTAATCATTGTGTTATACTTCAATATCAGCATCATTAAATAATAAGACATGCGAGAATTCTGAAGATTGTTAAAAAAATTTGCGAACTTCATTACAATTAATATTATATCAATGAATTATAAAATTTGGTTTTTCTTAAGGGCACCCTCAGAAACGAGGGTGTGAGTGTGAATGTCGTATGGGTGTGGATCTGAGTGTGAGTGTGGGTATGGGGTCTGGGTGTGGATTAAGAGAAAACCTACATTTACATTCACATACCCGTACCCATGTCAATGCCTTCACTCACATCCACACTCCACATACCAGTCGACAGTCGCAGCCACACCCTTTTTTAACATATTTTAGTCTTTGAAGCTTTATTTTGTGGAACTCACATTTATTTTCGAAGAAAATATAATGAGTGGAAGTGTAAATCCAGGTTTTTGCGGCTCCCCCATAGGTCCTAGCAACTGGAAAGGAGGAGGGTGAAGCCAAACATTATTGGATACGTTTCCATAGCAATTGGAAAAGACGCGCCAGTAATAACAGTGTTTAAATCATTCTAGAACTTTATAGAATCATCAAATTCATTCTATAAATCTAAGATCTCTACTGGAGATTCTTACTAGTCTAAATATTGTGGGTTTTGATATTTAATGCAAAGAAAGAACCTTATCGTAGGTGTTAAACAATAGGAGGATGATATTATTGATCTAGCAGAGTCAGAATGAAACGAACATAGAAAACTAATGGTATCCTAAGTTTCAGCAAAACTCACTGGTATATGTCAAAGCTCGTCGAGAGAAAGGATGGAGTGCTTGGAGTTAAATTAATGTGTAAAGCAGGCTAATACGATGGTTGAACCGGCGAAACAAAGAATAAAATGATATTTGTCACTGCCTATGACATGTATCGTATATATTATCATTTGGAGAAAAGAAGTTATGTATTGAGGACGTAGCTGACAATACAAAGAAGCTTTTCAGTATAACGATGTTAAATGAATCAAATAAATATTCTACATGCAAACATTTTTTCCAAATGATAAAATTGCAGAGCGTGTGTATCAACTAAAAAAATTATTATAATTCTAATTTATTCATTCATTTGGCAGGTTTCTTTTTAATTAAATTATTTGAACTTCTCTGACAATATGCCATAAATTTATAACAATCAGAATTTGTGAGTTTCATACTGTCTCTTGTTGGAGCTGTACTGGCAAGTTTTTGTATTCAGTTCATTATTCAAACGGTTTATAACGATAGGAGATCGGTTATTTAGTCAGATTCATGTATCTTTGCACTACTTTATTGATGTTCTTCTATTAGATTACAAAATAAGAATGATAGAAAGTTTATTATTAATTGTGAGTGGAAAAAAATATTATTATTATTAATTTTTTTGATATATTATAATACCTAATTATTTTCTACTTTATTTTATTTAACGAAAAAAGTGACTGTAACATGTATGACTTTCATAAGAAAAAAAAATCACATAAATTATGATCAAATATTTTATCTTTCTTCATCATCAGTTAAAGAACTTGATGTAGACGTATCATTGTTTTCAGATGAACAACTTATTGTATCATCAGAAATAGAATCTATCGCATTAAAAAATGACAATATATCATCAAAATGTAGTATAATATCTAAACATACCATTAATCATATCCAATTGATTGATAACATTTAAGCCTGAATATTGAGAAAATAAAAACGATGATTAGATCAAATTTTTTTGTTTTATTCTAAGATCTTACATTTTCTAGCAGCTATTTCAAGTTTTTTATGTTTACGATTAATCTCATCAATTAATTTTTGATTTTCTTTATAATAATTTCTATATCGCACAGCATGATAAGTCAATGTTATACAAGAGACAAAAAGCCATAATTGACGAAAACGCCATAATACATCATAAAGAATTATCTAAAAGTTGGTTTTCTTTTCCGTCATAAAATAATACGATATGAATAGTTTTATTACTTGAGAATATGAAGAAAAAATAAGTATATAACGTTCTATACCAATCAAACATAGCCATAAAAGTATTAACCAAAATCTAAGATAGACAAGTTGAAAGTACTACACTCTAATTTCTTTTTGCTTCAAACTACTTTGAATCACTTGTTCGTTCAGGTATTGTCAATATATGAATACCAATAAGTGATATTGCATAGAAAAAATATGAACTTAAACCAAATGCATCCGTAAACAATGATGTTTGAATATTAAAAAGTATTTCTAATATCTAAACGAATGATAATACAAAAACAAACTAAAACAAATCATCTTATATTCTTATTACTTGTTGTATAAGTTCAATTTGTGCTTTATCTTTAACATACAAATGTCCTTGTAATTCATCTACATCTGTTTGAGCTACCTGAAGATATCGATCAACATTAAGTGCATCATCAATAGAATGTTGATTTATTATAAGTGCTTGATCAAGACTAGCTTGCATTGTTTCTTGTTCAATTAATAATTGTTTTGTTTCAGTTTCAATTTGATTTGAATGTATATTTATTTGTAAAACAGTATTTCGTACATGATTATGCCATTGTTGTGTTTCAATTGCATAACAAATACTTTGTATATGTGGAATAAAATTTGTATAAGTTAAATAAGCAAATGAATTTTTCGTTATATTTTTCAAACATTCATTTATATTTCTATCAAATGATGTTAAAGAACATATTGTTTTAGGATTAATACCAGTTGAATTTAAATGACAAAATGTAAAATGAATAGCAAGTGTTGTTTGGATTTGTGATGAAAGTGATGAACAATCAAATTTTTCTTGTTCATATTCAAGAAAAATTTGTTCCATAGATCGAGATAAACATGGATGAACATCATTAGATAATAAGCTATTATTAATACTATCTGTTGATATAGTAAATAAAATGAAAAAGACTATTTGTATGATATACATTGATTTTTATATCTAACTGATTATTGAAATGAAAATTTGAAATAACAAAGAAAATTTTCTATCACCAATCTGTAATCTTTTGTTTTTTGATCAGATGTCACTTGTAGTCCATTTAAAGAATCATATCAAATGAATTATCATCTTTAGCAAATCGTCAAACATCCATACAGACAAACACGTACGGTTTTTTTTTAAATAATAACAAAAATGAAATGAACAAACAAAAGAAAGAAAAACTTGAATTAGACTCATGTTCCGCATAATAAAAAAAGACGAAGAAGAAGAAGAAGAAGAACTTAAATAGAGCAATTCGTGTTTAATATACGTATGTGTTTTGCTTATTTCAGATCGAATAAATCAAGGCAAAAAAAAAGTAATAACCATATGTTTCTATATAGTGCTAAAAAGAAAAAGAGAAAAACAACAATGTTGGTAAAAACAATATAGTATTGACGATAAGTTACAAAGAAAAAAAAAACGAGAACCAAAAAAGAAATAAAGATATAGAGTTATTTGTGTGCTTGTGTATGCA
>CAJNOL010001927.1:0-41136 GCA_905250125.1 Rotaria sordida | reverse complement strand
AAAAAAATAACTTCAACTATACCACCAAATTCTATTCAACAATTTGCTTCACGTTATTCATCATTAACAAATATTCAAAATGATTCCAACTCATCAGCTTCCATTAATCATACACGAGCAGAAACTTCTACTGATGGTCGTCGTATTGCTCATCAACCAAAAGTTCATCCAACTTCAACTAATTCTTCATTTACACCTTTATTACAACCATTAGTTGATCCAAATTCAAGTATTAATAAAATTCCATTTAAAACTCGACAAGAATATTTAACATTTTTTTTAAATGAACTTAAAAGTCGACCTACAAATATGAATGATTTAACAACTCCAACAACACCTGTTTTTTCACGTGCACAAACAATTGAAAAAGACATTTTTGATAAATCAACAAATAGAAATTCATATTTAAATTTAGCTGCTAAATATTTACGACAATTAAGATCTGAAGAAACAAATAATAAAAATAAAAATGAACAGATCGCACCGAAAAAACCAAATGTACAACGACTTACTGTTTCACATTCAGCTATGCTTAGTGCTGGTAAAACAGATAATCTTAGTTTTGGAATTAAAAAACAAAAAGAAGCCGATATTAAAACATTAACAGGTGAACAAAGCAAAGAGAAAAAAAAGAAATTCTTTTTCTTTTTATAAATAATTCAAAAATGCAATCGTTTTATTTAGATAATGAACTTTATACACTTTTACTTGTCTATAAAACATCTGAACGAGATTTAATAGAGAATGGGTATCCAGCATTTTCACTTGATTTTCCAGATAAAGTTTTAATTAAAAATAGAAATCCAATTTATAATCCAACAACTAAAATTTATTCATATGATCGTAAATATATATATATATATATTTCAATTTCATATCAAATAAATAAAACAAAATTATCATTTCATTTTTTTTTTTTCTATAGCAAATAATCGTATATGTTGTCGATGTAGTAAAACTTATAAAATTGATAAAAATGAAGAATATATTATGCAAGAAGATTGTATTTATCATTGGGGACGAATGCGAACACAACGAAGTAAAATAAAAACTGTTTCTTTTTTTGTTTTCGTTTTTGTAATTAAAAAGATTTATCTTTTTTTTTTAATAATTAGTTGCTGGACAAATTGAAAAAACTTATTCATGTTGTTCTGCTAAAACAAATTCAGTTGGTTGTGCTGTTGGAAAATATCATGTGAATGATGGTGATGATACACAATTATTATCAGGTTATGTTAAAACTCAACCTCTTCGAAAACAATTAGATGCTAATGAATCTTATGGCATTTATGCACTTGATTGTGAAATGGTAAGAATATCAATATGAATATTTGTAAATATATATTAACTTAGGAAATAAGTTACAGATTAGATAAGAAGATAATTGGTTGAATTATGATAGTTAATTCTTTGATATTTAGTGATAGATTGTAAAGATTCGATAGACACTTTACATTGAAAATATGTTAGTTTATACTATAGTTATTAAAAATCTATATTTAAAATTTTATAAATTATGACCGATCAATAAATAATTTCAAAATATTAGATTAAAATCAGAATTTTGTGGGACTCACATATATTTTAGAAGAACATAGTGAATGTAAGTTTTAATTCGAAGTTTTGCCGCTCTCTTCCTTCTCTTTTACAAATCTTATTAACTAAGGACAACAAGCGTCAGATTCGTTTTCTAGAGTTCCTTAGTAATTAAAGATAAAACTTAAACTGTTCTAGAACGTTCCAAAGGTGTCGTTAAAATTGAAATACGCTTATGAATACAGATATCATATGATCAACACAAAGAGCATGAACTGCTCATCAGTATCAGTATTTCTATATAATTGATATTTATAACAGACTTATTTGCCAGTTAAATCAATGATTAGAATCATAATAATGTTAAATTAAGAAAAGCGAAATACAATAAAGGAAAATAACAAGCGAATGGCAACAAACCACGGAAAAATTTTTCTGTTAAAACTGTGATGAGAACAGAAACAACCGCGTTTCAACATAAGTTTTTTGAAACTTGAACGGCAGATTTTCTCGGTTCTCACCGCGGTTTTGACTGATGTGTATAGATGCATAAATGGTCTGACTTTTGCGCTTCATCAAAACTGGTTTTCTTCGCAAAATTTTTCCATGAGAAGGTAAACAAAAAAAGAACGTCAGTAATAACATTTCTATTCGAAATACAGAAATAAATAAGAGATTTTTTCCAGAGCGATCGATTATGCTTGGAAAACAACTATAATCTGTTAGAGATTTTTCATTTCATATATATTTTGTACTAGTATAATGAAGCTAACGAACAAATGCCAATTCCTCACTGTAGGTTTAAACGAACTGCACTAGGAACGTTTTTTATTCAAAACTTCTGGTTTAGTAGTTATAAGCTATCTTTTTAGAGACGCGAAAATTAAGTTTGAACGGAAAAAGTTGAGACTTTTTTTGCACAGAGTTAGAGACAAGATTATTCTCTGTAAGATGATATAAGAATCAAAAGTTTCAGAATAATCATTCAGGAATGATCGAGCTCATTCTGCAAGTCTAGTTTTCATAGAAATCGAGAAATTAACACAGTGCACTATTTTACAGAGAAATGTTCGTTCTTTTATTCGCTGGATTTGAAATTACTTTTGCTTCTACTTTAAGTAATCTTTTGAACACTGACATCCGTCCAAAGTTAATTTGTGGATCTCGAAAACTTCGACTCATAGTTCCTACACTCTATAAAAAGTTTTACTCTATATTCAGAAAGTATACAATATTCCGATTTTCACCAAATGTTTTCAAAATTCTCCAGACTCTTTTACAAAACTTAAAAAATGAATGATCAATTTATCAAATTACTTTTTTTTCATCATCCTTTAATATCTTCTAGTGTTATACAATCAATGGTCTTGAACTTGTTCGTGTTAGTGTTGTTGATCATAAATTGCAACCAATATATGAAACTTTAGTTAAACCTCATAATAAAGTACTTGATTATAATACTCGTTGGTCGGGAATAACTGAAAGTCAATTAAAATTTTGTAATGTAACATTAGAAGATGTACAAAGACGTTTATTAAAATTATTTAATGATAAATCAATTCTTATTGGTCATTCATTGGAAAGTGATTTAAAAGCATTGAAAGTAACAAAAAAACAAAACTATTCTTTTTTTATGTTTAAATCATTTAATTTATGCTAGATTGTACATGAAACTGTTGTTGATACGTCTTTAGTTTTTCCACATCCAAAAGGAAAACCATTCAAACGTGCATTGAAAACATTAATGTCAGAATTTTTAACGAAAATCATTCAAGAAAATGGTATGAAGATAATTATTTACACATACGAAAAAATATATATATATATATATAATTATTATTAATATTTTGTTTTATTTAGCTAACGGACATGATTCAATGGAAGATTCTATATCATGTATGGAACTTATATTATGGAAAGTAAAACAAGATCTTAAAAGTGGTTCATCGAATCATTAACATGAACATTTTTCTAAATTTTCTTTGATAGTAAAAATATTGCTTTTGTTTCAATATATATTTATTTCTATATACGTAACTTAAATATTCAAACATATACATATATACATATATTTATATTAGTCCATAAATAATGTCTTTCGTTCACTTTATTTCTCTCGAATATGGTTTCTGTGCATGTGTGTATTTTTTTTCTACTAAAAAAACAATGAAGTCGTTGAGCTTATCTTTTCAATAATTCAGAATAAATACAACCTAATGGATTTTAAAATATAAATAAAATGAACAATTTAGATGATTGTAGAACTACATGAATCATTTCAATAAGAAAGATAGACACGAACTAAACTTTTGTGATTGGACAGAAATTTTAAATTTTCTCTAGTTTGTTTTTTTGGTTTCAGAGAGAAGAGTCGTTGACTCAAGAAACCTATAGCAAGATCTTCGCTAAAGTTGAACAGATTTGGGATTGGGAAGGATTGAGCGTCTTTCTAGAAATTGATGGCTAAAAATATAATAAAACACTGAAACTCTGCGGAATAAAAAAGAAAAATTTTCAAGATTGAGAGTCATCTTCTCTGTGATTCCCCTCATTCGGAATATCCAAGTTTGGTTTTTATCAATAAAGTTACTTCTACTTTGTTTTTTTTTTGTAATTTCTATATGAATTATAGATTTCAAGTTAATATTGCTTTCGTAAGATTAGCAGTTCATAAGCAATTCTAATGTTTGACTTTTTTCTTTTATCTCGATATCTCTCTTTCATTATTCTTCGATACATTTTTTTTTCTGATTTTTTGCAGATTTGATATTGTTATAAGTCAATCCGTTTGTTATTTGTTCAGAAACAATCAAATCATACAAGAAAATAAAAAACTACAATAAAAAAAATTCTTAGAAAAAAAAGAACAAATAACTATCCTTATAGAGTCTACTTTTCTGTTCGCATGTTTATTATAGACCCTGTCTTTTTGATGAGATCATTTCCTATTCTAATAAAAAAATACTATGCAAAAGTCAATTAAATTGTCTTTGGTACATGTTTTAATCATTTTCAAATGTTAATTTTTTTATAAATTCAATAAATCAATATCCGAATAAGCAGTATCACAGAGCAAAGGAACATTGAGCATGTTGTCGTCCGCATTTGTATAATCAAAATTATTGAAAATATCTGGATAATTATTATTTATACTAATTGAATTTCCAGATAAGTAGTTTGTTTGAGGTAAATCCTATTTAAAACAACAAAATAATCCAATAGTTTCAAATTATATAAATTGAAAGAAGGAACAAGTTAATTTTCCAAATTACTATTTAAAGTATTAAAATGAAATCATTCTATGTATACGAAAAACCGGTTTTTTTTTCTGTGCGAATACTGAAGATATTTTCTATAACTTACTGACAGAAGTTCTGAATCAGATGATGAAATGTTTAACATTGTTTGAGATGTAATACCTATAACTTGACTATTGTTATAATATACCGGAAGATCCTGATGGAGATAAATAGAAGAATCATTATTGTTTGTAGACGGATTCGAAATCGATGAAGAATCTTCTTCTTTTCTTATTTTTTTTGTACGTTTGGATCGTTGATTTGAAGTATTTTCTAAAACATACTTTTTGTTAGAATCACGAGACAAAGAAAAAGGAGATACAATACGACGCTTCTTTGATGAATTTCGTTTCAATGGAGTTGATATTGCATTTGTCGAAATATCCAGAATATTAGCTGTGCCAGATGTAGTAATTCTCTCTAAATATTCGAAAAAATATTTTCTACATCTATAATAAAATCACTTTATTGTTACTTTTGAAAATCATTTCATTGGATAGAACTAGAGTATCCCATTGAATAACATCATCTTTTTGAAGAATAAGAGCAAGACGAGATTTACTATAATTGTGTGATGTGTCTAATAATTTGTTTTCATTGGTATCTTCGAATTGACATAAAATATTTAAGGATGTATCAGGATGTTTTTTTGCTCCTTCAATTACAACAGTTATTAATTTGAGCCTATAAATGATAAAATAAAGAAATTCAAATTTGAAATATTGAATGTAATTTACTCCACTCCCATGTTGCTCATCCAATCGTCATTTATAATAGGTATTTTGTATGGATTCAACGATTGTTTTACATTATCTTTTTCGACAAAAGCTCGTTGTGAATGATAGAAGAGTGATCGTTTACCCGATTGATATACGTCCAGTATAATAAAAACAAGCAAAGTCCAGACGTGAGCACTTCTGTTTTTAATGTCATCATGCCAAATCTATCAATAATAATAAAAAGAAAATATAAAGGTAGCACTCATATTAGGGATGCAATGGTACGGATGATCACCGGTACACCGGTCTAGACATACATGTATAGAACAATGGGGAACACATGATAAAATTACTGTTCTTAGATTCACTTTGACTTTTTTGGTCGAGGAAAATCTATTTCAACACTCAGTCATGAGATTGAAAATTTTTAGTCTATTGTTATAAAATTCAGCTATTTTCTTGCGATGGCCTTCCGATCGAAAAAATCGAAAACCACCATAGTTTTATCACATGTTCACTGTTAATCTATACGTATATGTTTAGACCAGTGTACTGCTGCCATCGTTACATCCTTAAATCGTAAGTGTATGATTTTTTTTTAAATATGCTTACTCGAAATCGAGGCAATACACTTTTATGTATCTTTGTTGAATCTTTTGGAGCTTGAATCATACTAAGTGTACCGACGATATCTCCTGTACTCACAGTTATTCGATCACAAGGATACTGATCTCTTTGTTCACTATTGACATTATGATTAGGAATAAAACCCATTTTTGAATCGTTAGATAAGCGAATAATAGGATATATTTGTGATTTTGTAACTGACACAGATTGATCAATTTGTTGGATATTTTCATTTTTCTGAATGCCTTTTTTCAAAACTATAAAATGAAATTATCGATTAAAATACAAATACTATTTGAATGTAAACAAACCTTCTTCAGTTTTCATGAATTCTTCATCATTAATAAAATTAGAAGCATAATCTATACAAGAAAGATTTATGATTAAAGAGAAAAAACAATTTGCTATCAACTAACTTAACACAATAATTTGCACAATAACTGTTAGTATTGAAGAATTGGTTGGTTGAACAGTAGTTGTGTCAATTGTTTTAGCTTTAAAAGGATTGTAGTCTTCCAAATAATCATCATCCAATGTGACAAAATCATTGTCTTCATCAAAAATTTGAATATCAAATGGAGGCTTAAAATTTTTACATTTTTTTACGATGAAATTTTCAATATCTTTTCTTTTTGTTATTCCGGTAAGTTTCGGTGTCTTATAAGTACATATTTTTTCACGACGGCAATTGAGAATTTTTAATTTTGTATGAACTTCCATCATGTTAACTACCTTGTTTAATACGAATATGATGAATCTGAATGTCTCACATATTATTACAGATGATGGTGATGGTGATGGTGCTGGAAAACTTCATCTCATCATAAAAAAATTTTGGACGAATCAAATGTGTTTTTCTTGCTGAATCATTTGATGTTTCATTCGAAATAAGCAAGAACGAAAAAAAACAGGAATAAATAAAAACTATTTGTAAGAAACAAGAGCACGAATACTCAAGCTGTTGCCTACCTTTCTACCTTGTTTTTTTTATCGTGTAATATAGATGAAAACGAAAAAAAAAATTTTTTACTCGTAGGAAAATGTGCAGGAATATTCAAGCCGGTGTTCTGTCCTTACTTTACATCAACTAAAAAGTACAAGAACGTAAAACGATAGAAAACATTACGATTGTGTCTCCATCAAAACAGGCAGAAATATTTCAAGTCATTTATTATCATGTCTATAACGTTTAAAATAAAATACTATCCTAAATAAAGAACATCCATACGCGTTTTAATACTTGCTGCATAAAATATATACAAAACTAATTGTTTTATTCAGTATATGGCTTCGTATAATCTTCATCTTCGACTCAACTACAAATTTTATAATGTTTTTTTAAATACCAATATGTCTTTAAATTCTATCAAAGACACAATTGGAGAATTAATTGGTATTAATGTAGATACTTTCGAAATTCAAGTCAAGGATGAATGTTTCAAGGACATATTTGTGTTAGACGATGAATATTTAAAGGAATTACACGAACGACTACCTCGTACATCTATAAGCCACCTTTTCGGTTCTATTTTGCTAAATCCTTTTTCATCAGGTAAGTTTAAATGTTTAGAATTATATTTTAGAAAGAATTACAGTTTAAATAATACTGAAAGAAATTTTATTGAGAAAGTACTATTGATTTCAAAATATCATATGATCCACCGGTTTTTCGAATAACTTTTGATAGAAACATCATAGACGCCTAAGATTTTCACCATTCAAGAGAGAAGACCCAGGATCATCAAAGTATATCGACATTCAATTAGTCAGCAATTACCCAATAAGATAAGTTCTTGTTTGAAGTTTTCGAAAATGATATTCTGAAGCTATTTTCCTTTCAATTTAGACTTTTAATAGGATTAATCGATAGAAAAAATTATTCTCTTTCGATCTACTCAAGGCTGGCATTCCTAGCTTGTTCCGTTCGAGAGTTATAAAACTTTTTCTGATATTGCAAATAGATAGTAGCTAATTATTATAGTCATATAACAGATTGGCATCGCGCGGTGTGGAAAAACATGCCTGTTTTAAAGGATGATTAAAACCTATATAACAGTTGAATATCATTTGTTTGGGCTAGAATATGAGATCTTTTTTATAACTTACACTCATGTTAAATATTTTCCAAATTACCTATACAAGATTTTGCCTTAACAAGATTTTAATTGTTACTGCTAATTTAAGATTGTTATGATCTCGATCGATGTGAGAAGGAAGCAAAATCGAACGACTCTACGCAAGGTTTATTGTTCGGATGGAATACTATTGATAACGAAAATGAAACAGCAGAAGAGATCAATTTAATTCATGATCAAGAAGATAAACCTTCAAATCCCGAAGAATGGTTCGTTTCAACACCAGCAGAAGGTAAAATTGCTATAAAAATAAGATAAGATCTTGAAAAAGAATAGGTTTTCATTTCTGCACTAGGAAACGCAGATATATGCCAATTACATGAGTTCGATTATTCGTTTAATTCTGCTTCATCGTTAATTGATGTAAATCAAATAGATTTACTATCATCAAACGACGATATCAAAAGACATATATGTGATTCCGACATGTCAATTACAGAAAGTATTTCGGAAACATTATTTCCATCTGATGGCAACGAATTAGATTTCACTAAAAATATGAATCATGAGGCCCAAACAACTGTTCAAAACAGTGTAGATACTGTTGTAAAGCAACCTGTTAGTATCGAAGCTATTCCAGTAGGAACATCATGTACAAGTTATTATGAACAAAACTCTGATGATCTTAACTTACATCTCCCTGATCAAATTGCGCAACCGACAATATTTGTGGCATTATCAACTTCATTACAATTTGTACATGATGTCCATCCTTATCAAAAAACACAATATGATACAGATATTTCTGATGAGTTTATAGACAAAAGTCGATCACCATATGTTATGCGTATACAAGGAATCAAGACAATAGCAGACAAAGGAAAAAATATCTTGCCTCGAATAAAAGTAAGTATTAACGATGAAAATTTAGGTTTTTTTTTCGCATCTTTTGTCAATCTTTAGTCTAACTCAAAATTAGATTGCCATTGATCAAATAGTTTAAAGCGCTCTTTCAAAAAACAACATGAGTTGCGTAATCAATATTTACTTCATATTTTCCAATATTAAGAAGGGATAAGCATCTATGAAACTCACATGAAAAAAAAAAGAAACATAACATTCTTTCAACATTTCGTGATAAAATAAAATAATTCACTCCGAAATAGAGATGTGTAGGATTAGAAAAATTTTCCCAATCAAAGTATGGAGTTCGAAAAAAGGCTTAGCCTACACATCTCTACTCCAAAAGTTTTGAAAAAATTTACGTGATAGATGCTAATACCACATTAGTCATTTTGAGTTTGCAGCATTACTGTTTCATTAATAGCTAATTGAAATGTGTCTAGAATTAAAATTAAGTGTCATGCATTGAACTCAAACAGAAATGTTCTCATTTATTTGTAATGTTTGAGCCAGACTCTTTAAAAGTTCAATGTTAACAAATCATATGAATTAAGAAACCTCTTATAAGCTTTATAAAAAAAAACCACTGCTTGATGATCGATTCATTCTTTTACTAGATCCCAAAAGTTTATACTTCTATAAATCAACAATTAGTGAAACCTCTTTATTTAATGGTTGCTGTTGTGCGAGAGAAAAAGGTCAATGATAAACGAATTTTGTATCCATGTGAAGATATACAGTTCTTACCTGCTCGCACGAACAAAAATATCGAAGCTGTAAATCCAATTCAATTGAATCTGAACTCACTGCCTATAGAATCTGACGGAACTTTTCAGTAAGATTATATTTAGTCTATACTTTTGATGTTTAGAATATCAATTTTATTGAGGTTATCACTACGATTAATAAATAAATCAGTGCCATCGCCATCGGACCAATCAAAAAGCAAGTTATTCTATCAACTCGATGAAGATATAGTTAAAACTTTACATCCTGCTCCATACGATCCAAGATTTATTCGACTTGTATGTACACTTGTACAAAATGATCGGATAGCATGGAATACTTTGTGTTTGTCTGATTATATTCGTCCAAGTAAAATAATTCATATTTAAATAAAAGTTAATATAAATAATTGGTTTATTTTAGAGCAAGAATTACAAACATGATCATTCTATCAATAGAAACAATTGATATTGTGACTTAGTCTTGACCTTTAAGAAGAAGAAAAAAAGGAATTCAATTTAATAAAACTCTTTTGCTATTCAAACTCGAACTATAGTTGTCGAAATTTTGTATTATAATGATATTAATATGATTGAAAGATTGATTATATACTAATTAAATCTTAAAGGCAATACTAAAATTAATTTAGATATCGTTTCTCAACTGAGTACGATATGTTTTACTGTGCTTATCTATTTAGAATAAAATAATTGTTTTTTTAAATTTAGCTTTGACAACTAACATGCCAAATATCGAAATCCTTCACTTAAAAATCGATCTGTACTATGTATTCTTGTTCTCTATTCTGATAAAATTAGAAACTATAGAACTTCGATAACAGTCACGAAGAACAGAAATAAGACAGACATAGCATCTCGCTTGCATAGAATCGAATACATATGTATTGTTCGAGACTTATGGCATTGCCAATCACATTTTAATTGGTTCTATACAGTTAAATAAAAGTCCTGTAGCATTATATCAACGAGAATAAATATATTTTCTACATATAATATTTTTTTTAAATATTTATTTTAATTACAAGTCGATTTCATTTTAATCATCTTGCTGATCTATTTATATGATTGATGTTCTTTTAGTGATCTAGTCTTGATAGTATGAAGCCGAGATGAGTACATAACAACTATTTTGTCCAGTCCTGACAGGTGATAGGACAGTAGGCATTCTTGTTTTGACTTCCGATCACCAAAGTACATATTAGTTTATTAATTATCTTATAGCTAACTTATTTCAAATCATTTTCAAATACAAAAACTAAAGTCTTCAATAATAACTAATATTATAAATACAAAAAAAGCCTATAGAAATATCTTGAATTATTATGTTAATAATGTGCTCATCGCAAGAAATAAATATAACAAATATGAACTTGACTAGTTTTATCAATAGTATCTTAATACATAGTGGATACTATCAATACAGCAAAAAGGACAATGAAAAAGTAGTTGATGACAAAAATGATACAAAGAAAAGGGAAAAAATATATAAAACTACAAAAAAACAAATGTTTTTATAAAAATATGTTATTTTTTTGCAATTTTTCTAATCACTAAAATATTATCCAACTCTTCAGGATTAAGGCTGGTTCTTCTTTCTTTGTATAATTCAACCGGTTTCTGAGGACTGTCTCTCTACACTAGTTGATGTAGCAGGTATTGAATTAATAGACCAGGTATATCGAAACAAACGGAGAAATTCACCTTGATGCTCCTTTGAAAATAGTAAAAGATTAGCTTCTAATTTCTACTTATCAAGTTCGTCAACATTTTTACCACAAAATGAAACTGCTTCAATTTCTTCTTTAACAACAAAACTGCTTGATTTAAATTATCATAGGACAAGACGAAAATTTTAGTTTTCATCTTGGCCTATAGAACAGAATCCCAAGACCGTGTCGTGGCCAGCTTTCGAATGAAATATCTCATAGAGAACTAAGTCTCCTATTGATGATGTCGATTTTTTATGTGGAAAAAAAATTGAAGAAGACTTACCGTTTTCATGATACTTATCGAATACTACAAATCTACAATTTGCTACAATATATTATGTGATATTTTGTTTCAATTCGAATTTTCTATTGTAGAAAAAAATTTTTTGACGATTTTTTAATATCCTTATTTTTTATTATTGACAAAAAAAACCGATAGAAAAAATAGTTTTCTTATAAGAGAAAGAGATCATTGTATTCATTGGATAAGTAACATCAATGTTGCAAAATCTATAAAATCAAAAAAAAAAAAACTATATAAAAAGAAAACACAATAAACATATACCTTTATAATTAATATTTCCATCTATTTCATGTAAAGAAAAAATTCAATTAATTTAATAAATACTATTAACTCATCTTACTAGTATTTTTTTCTACAAAGTGCAATAATTCCCTCATTTTCTCATTACTTATTTGTGTTTCAAAGATACGTCTAGAGAACAATGAATATTTCATATTAAATTCAAATAAATTACTTACTGTATATTTTCTTTTGGAATAAATCCATTATTATTTTTATCCAACGATTTTGCTCGTGCTATATTAATTAAATAATCTGAAAATCGATGTCTATTTTGATTTAAAGGTTGAATTTTTTGTCGACGACAACAACACCAACTTGAACAAGCTAAACATATTTAAAATAAAAAAAGAAAAACTCAATTCATTTTGTATCTAAAATCAAAAACTAACCATCAATAGCTATCATTTCAGCAAGTTCACTTTCAATTAATGCAATTACAAACTGTCTTTCCATATTATCATCGTCATTTTTTTGAAAATCATCATCATCATCAAGAGTTTCAATAAAATTTGTCATAATTGAAACTATGACAGAAATAAATATTAATAAAAAGTCAAAAAAAAAAAATTGAAATTTAGTTTTTCACAAACTTAATAATTGATTGAGTACAGTATGATCACCTGTTTGATCAACTAACTTAATCGCTTCCGAAATTTCTAACCATTGTTCATTGGTTAATATATTGTTATTATTCATGAAAATGTTGAGTTTATTTTGATATATGTTGAAATCAAATTGTTTGACAAATGTATGACTAGTAATAATAGTTTATTTCTTTTATATTACTTTGTCGAAAATGCATTTTAGATAAGAAATTTTTTTAATGATATTCGAAACGAAGACTTCTACTCAGATGATTTATGAAACGTTGCTTCATTTGACATTTACTACTAGGATTGAATCGAAGCTTCTTTGATGCAATGATTCAATTGTAATTCCGTCATTCGAATATTTTTTGGAAAAAAAGAAGGAAGTAAATCAGTAGCCGATGAAATTGACTCCCTACAAAAAGTCGATCATACTCGTTTGTTCTGTATTCCATCTGATTGAAATTAGTCAATGGCTGTGGTATGTACACTATACCTAGCTGTTGAGGATAATCCACTCTTTTTATCTATAAATTCAAAGACCAACCAGACTAGTATTCATAGGGCTCGATAACGCTTTTCAACAGCTTCCCGATAGTATAAAGACATCGAGAAAACATACTGACCACATAAAGAAATCCTAAAGAAACTATTCTTAAGACATGATATTTTTTGCTTAATATTTAGCAGATTTCGATTAGTAAAATATGATTTGAATAAAGACTAATATGATATTCTCCGTCAGCATTGAAAATTGAGTGGACTTACATGTATCTCAAAAAATTTTGCAACCTTTTCTTTTCGTCGAAAAATTCACCTCTGGTCCACCTCAGACTTGGGTCAAAAAATGAATTAACCCTAAAGAAGATTAGATATGAATTTTTTGACGAAAAGAAAAGATTACAAAGCTTTTTGAAATGCATATAAGTTCACTCAGATTTTTAATGCTGATTCAGAATATTATATTAGTTTTTATCCAAATCGTATTTTTCTAATCAAAATCTATTAAATATTAGGCACAAAAAAATCATAAAAATATGTATCGAGAATAGTCTCCTTGTAGATATGTTTGTATGACCAGTGTTTTTTCCACGATGTTTTTATACCATTTTGAAAGCCTCTAAAACTGCTTCTTATCATTAACAGTTGAATTCAATAATGTACATCTGACAATCATTGACTATTTCAATCGACCTGTGCACAGCATAAATAATTCCTATATGATTAATTCTATTAGGATTCACTTTCAAACACCTTGTGTGTAAAAGTTTGACATAAAAGAAATCAAATTTCTCGAGGGGCCATTTTCAACAGTTATTGACCCTGCTTCTCTCTCTTGTCAAATTAAGCCTCATCATGATGTGATGAGATGCAAATGATAATTGTTTTAAGTTTTTGAAAATAACCAATCTAAATATAATTATATAATACAAATAATGTTCGAATAGTTTTTATGTAATCTGTTTCAAAACATTTTTCAGATCGATGGTATAAATTTAGAAGAAACAAATGAACAACATTTTTTATCTTTCTTCCTTATATAATCTGATTTTCGACTAGATAAAATAGTAACATTAGCATTATCCGAAAAAGCATTGCCATCTCGAATTAATCTATCATCGTTTTGATTTGCTTGACTACATAGAGAAAAATATAATGATTGTATGAAGTTAAAATTAACTTACATAGATATGGCCGATTCATGCAAGGCAACATCAGTTGTTGGTAGTATTGAAGATTCAAATTCTTTTTCATCTTGTTGTTGATCATTCAGGGAATCAACTATCCTGGAATCATTTATATCAGAAATATCTGTATTAATGGATGTATTGATAGTATCAATTGAAGCTTTTTTATTGTGAATATTTAGTTTTTCTTTCGATGTTTTCGAATTAATATTTGATAATGAATATTGTTTAATGATATCTTTTGTTGGTGTTAATTTTTTATTATCAAATTCTATTGGAAATAATTGATGTTGATTATCTGTATTATTTTCGAATAATGTTGATGAAAGATAATAACTATTGAATAATTCATTTCTATTTAATGAATATTCAAATACAATAGGTATACCAATTGGTATTTCTTGATTAACATATTCATCTACAGTATAATTATTCAAAAGACGAATAATTGCTTTTAATGTATCTTCATGTGTAACAAGAAGAATATTTTTACCAAGATATAAATTACTTAATAATTGATCATAAAAGAATGGTAAAAGTCGTTTTTGAATATCAGTAAGTGTTTCTGTCGATGGAACAATCGAAGAGATATTACGATATTTATAATTTAATCGAGGATGTAATACGCTCGATTCTTCAAGTAATGGAGGTGCTGATTCAGATCGTGTGAGCCATTCTTTAATTTGATTTTGACCAAATAAAGCTTCAGCTCTATCACGATGAAAACCAGTAAGACTACCTAACATACGATCATTAAGTCGCCATATATTATACACAGGTAACCATAAATAATTCATTTCTTCTTGAATAATAAATAAAGATTTAATTGCACGTTTAAGAACACTTGTAAAACACATATCAATGAAAAAATTTGCTTGACGAAGTGCTTGACCTGTTCGATGCATTTGTTGTTTACCAATATTTGATATATCACAATCATTCCATCCAGAAAAACGTTTATCAACTTCATCTTGACTTATTCCATGTCGTACGAGAATAAGTAAACAATGACGTTCATGATCATTAAATTGTATATCTGATTGAATAAGAGATTTTTTTATTCGTGAACATTTTGTACGTTTATTTATACAACAACGGCATTGACAAATAGCACATTTAGCACAATCAGATGAATGTTTTATTACATTAGTTGTCATTAAAGAAAAATAAACTGAATTATATTCGTTGTCAAGACTTACTCAAATCATTTCTTTTTTTAGCGAAAAAATTTGTAAGTTAAATTGTTTGATTCTTAATGATGCGTTTGATTTTTTTAACACCGTTATTAAAGTGGGCAACGAAGAAAAATCTAAATTGACGTTTTTGCTTGATTGTTAACTTGACAAAATAGAAATGCATGCAAAAATTTATTGAATACATTTTTCTTACTTTTTGTAATTGAACAATTTCTTCGTGCACTTGAGCAATAGGACTGTTTCTGATAAAATTAAGTAAATATAATCAGTTCTGAGCAATTCAAGTGGACTATTATATGATTAATATATATATATATTTCATTGAATGATTTCTTTTCCTTAAGTCATGCTGGTTATTGATCAAAACTTTGATTTTAAATAAAAAGTACCCAATGAAAAACAAAGCAAATATTGATTTTTTATTTGTAAACATCAGCATAAAATCAAATGAAACAAAATAACGCCGAACAAAAACTTATTTAACGATAAATAAAATTTGCTAGCTCGGGATCTTGTTGTTGACATAGGGTTTACTGTTGTTGTTGTTGTCAAAATTATGGGTTGATAAACTTGTGATCCAATGCC
This sequence comes from Rotaria sordida, assembly GCA_905250125.1. Lineage (NCBI taxonomy): Eukaryota > Metazoa > Rotifera > Eurotatoria > Philodinida > Philodinidae > Rotaria > Rotaria sordida. Next base: position 24,880 of record CAJNOL010001927.1, on the reverse strand, counting down.
ACAAATATTTTCTCCACGAAGAATTCGAATATATCCATTCTCACCCCAATCTTGTCCTATATATAATAACATGGAGAATTTAATTTTTTTGTTTATTTATTTAATGCATAATATTTCAACAAACCCCAACTATTTCTGGCAATCCAATATGGTTCTCCGCTTTCTGATTTTCCATAGCCAACTAATTGTAAAGCATGTGTAGCAATACTTTGAGAACAATTCTTTTCTTTGTAAATACCTATTGATGAATTTATTGAATTAACTGTGATTATATAACAAGGTTTATCGTTATAGAATTACTATCGTAATGTGAATTATCTATTTTAATAAGTGATACTATCGCAAACGCGAGACGTACTTTAATTTTAATGTTGCCTATTATTTTTTTCAACTATGCAGTCAATTAGCAGAAATGGTTGTTTCGTTGAATTTATCGATATTGAACGAATGCTAATTGCGCCAATGGGCATATCATCTTATATGATATCTTTACTTTCTCAGTGTGTTCTTGTACAATCAATGTTACGTGTGTTCATAATCGCATTACTCTTACGTTTATGTATGCTTGATTGAACCTTATTCTCTTGCTGTCGTAACGCGCTTCTCATTCTGCATTCACTCGTATATTATATGTATTGCTCTCATCTGTGTTCTTACGCGATTGTTCTTCTATATCTGTTCTCTCCTTGGCCTCATCACTTATTCATTCTTACATTGCATAATCTTCTGTTATATCTTCTCTCTTTCCTTTCCTCCCCTTATATTGTATTATCTATTCTCTCTCTTCTCTCCCATCTCTCTCCTATATAAGCTCATGTTGTGTATGAGAGTGTTCCATTTGGATGTAGTGCACAGTCGAATAAACATCATGCTCACAATGAGATCAAAGACATTAAATGTGCCTCTCCATTTGTCATAGCGAAATTATATATATATATTTTTTTTTGTTACAATTGGCGATCCTGGCAGGAGGGATGCTTTTGGAGTGGTGTTGGAACATTCGATTGATGATTCTTTACCACTTCTAATTCTGAACGAGGAACGATAAGAAGTAAGGGTAGAGATTATGAGTACGTGGAGCTGTGCGAGATGGAGATATGGCATTGTCGAATGATTGCAATATTGAAGTGGGCAATATTTGCATAGCGAGAATGTCACAGAACATCAGTGAACGTATTTAAGGGCGGCTAGGAGTCAGCCGACTGTGCGTAAGTTCCGGCGCACTTTCCTTTGTAACATCAATACGTTTCATATCTCTTCTCGAATATCTTCATGTGTTCTTCACTTCTGCCATACTCTTTCGTTTTCATTCTTAATCATCACTGAATTCATGTATCTCTGATCGAAGTCGATCATCATCATTAATATGAACAATATCGTTTTGATCGATTTACAAATCCAATGCAAAGGAAACGATCATTCAAATGCCAATTCTTATATGTGTAAAATTTCAAAAGTATGATGCGGTTTTATTATAGACACCACGATTAATTAAGTGGTATGGTGATATATAATAAGAACAAGTATGAACGCAGAATTGGTACAATGTGAAACCTCCTCATCGGCGTAGGCTCAGCTGCCCTTGCACTCTCCATTGCAAACGCAATGCAGATGTCGAATTTGAAAAATCAAGTACAAGCAAATAACGAATGTTTGAGATCGATGGACCAGTCAATCAACACTAATAGGGCCCAAATCTTACATCTTACACAAGGGCAGCTCAAGCTAGCATACGAGCTCAATAATACACAATTCGCACTTAATCGTACGATCGAGCTCGTTAACGAACATTCGGGAGTGTTACGCAATCATGAAACAACTCTAAGAACAATTACGTCATTGACAATCTTCTTAACTACTTGACTCGCGGCTTTCGTTCATGCTGTAGAGACACATTTCATTCATACAGCAATAGATGATATACTGATGAACAAACTTAATCTACAATTCATTCATTTTAAAGATCTGCCCAAGATAATCGAACTCATACTTCAAGCAACAAATATTTCAATTGATGAATCAAGCAGTTCGATGTCTATGGTCGAAATAGTCACACGCCTACTGGGACAACAACGAATTGATTTCGTTCCGACAAACATATCGTAAACAACCGACAGCGGCGAAGTGATAGGAAAGTTAGTATTTACATCATTCTTTGCAGCACCCAGTCGTGATCAAGCACCATTCTCGATATACGAGTTGGTACCCATCCCGTTCAATCATGAAAAAAACCGGGTGAAACTGGGTCACGTGAAGTGAACCAAACACGCTAGCTAAAGAAATGAGGCTCACTTCACATAGAGAAAATATCGTAATAAAATATGACTCCTCGCATTATGATGTTTGCCAAAAGATTTTTTCTTTTAAATTTGAAAGCTACGGTATATTGTCTATAGTTTTCAAGACCTATCTGAGAATTTTAAACACCAAGTTATCAAAAACTATTTTGAAAGCAGTTCTTAGAAGTTTTCAGGTTTTCTAGAAAATAGTTTTTGAGAAGTTTTAAAGTTTATCTAAGGATGGTTTTTAGAGGTTTTCCAGGTTCATCTATTTATCGTTCTCGAAGGTTTTTTAAGCTCGCCGGAGAACAGCTTTTGAGAGGTTTTTAAGGGTGTGGGTGTGAGTGTATATCTTCCTCCATACCCACCCACCTACACGCACACTCATAAGTTATCAACCTCGCTTTTCTTTCTTAATTCAGATAATCAACAGCATGAGACCGAAAGAGTTATGCTATGTGAAAACTGTTTAGCAACAATAAAATTCATCTTCATTGTTATAATACCTTATTTGAAAAACATATTTTTAAATGAAATACCACTCGTTATTAATATCACTTTAAAAATAAAATTATTCTGCTATACTTACCATAGAATTTGTTTTTCAATGTTTATTATTAATCGACATTTAATGTTTCTCACTCTATTGAGGAATGGATAGAACGGAATTCGATTAACTGGAAACACTTCTCCCAACAAAGTGCTGTATATTCAGCTATAAACACGATTAGTTTTCTTATACTATACTTCGATTTCTCAATCATTGATATAGGAACTAAGTATGTTCCGATCGCATTGCCTAGCTGAGCTTAACTTGTGTTCTATCCAGTTAAAATTCGGCTCAGTTCGGGAGTTATAAAAATTTGTAGAAAAAAAATAATTAATTAACAACTGAGAATTTTTTTTCAATAGGTACACGTCACTGTATGTTTGAGGTATTACTAATAAGAATGATGGATCTAGGATCCATATAACCAGAAGGAATTCAGTTGGAATGAGTGCGACTTTGCTTAGAAAATCTATTTTGAATCACATTCGGAGATCTCTTGGCTCACTTTTGGGCATTTTCTGCAAAAAAAATGAAACTTTTTTTGAACAAGAGAAGCGATTTCTCTCTGCCGATCGTCCTTAATCTCCGCCAATGATTGCTAACTTAAATGTTATATACGTAAAGACTTAAATTATTATCTCATGTCACTCATATGCATCAATGAAAGAACCTGAAATGCTTACAATTTTTCTCATAGCTTACGTTGAATGAATAAAGATGCGGTCACGTTTTGACCTTTTCGACTGCGGTGATCGTGCAATTTGCCGTCTTCTCTACTTGAGCTTGGCTCTAATGGAAGTCTAGTCATTTCAACGCTTTTCTATTAAAAAGAACAGAGTATTGGAAATGTCTGAAATTTTCTACATATACACTAGATACTATAGGGTGTAGTTTGGTGAAAATCAGAGATTTCTAGCTTTTGATATTTTAGAAATATAGAGCATATACCATAGTCCTCTCAAGTGGTTGGATAATTTTGACACCCATCGAGTATCTGCATGAACCTCAGAAACGTCTCTAAAATAGTTTCAAAAATCTACAAAAATTTACCTAATCAAATCCTTCAAAAAATCATCTATGGATATTCCTTAAAATCCTCCAAAAACCATCTATGGGTATTCCTGAAAAACCTCCAAAAACCATTTTTCAAAATCCTTAGAAAAATCTCGAGGTAAATAATCTAAAAATTCTTGAGGTTTGCACGGGGTACTTCGAAGTTTCTATAACATAGAAGAGAAAACTACAAACAAATTTTTATCATACTGAGAATTGATAAAACACGGATTTTGGACTCTGCTTTGGTTCAAGCGATTTTTGGTTCACTTCACATGACCGTGAAACTGGCACAAATGCCGGCTTACATCGGAATTGAACCGGAATCATTACAATTTATTCGTTGGTCAAAAAGCGAAGCAGCAGCCTGTAACTTCGACGTAATGTCGTCCTGTCGAGAAACACCGGCAATTCGAAAGGATCTGGAAGATAATTGTCTCTACCAGATCCTCACTGACGCACCACTAACGGCATGTCGAATTGAACCATATGCAGATCCAGTTTTCGTTCACAGAGTCGGACAACACTGGGCCGTATCAACGAACACCAGCACCAAATGTCACTCTGGTGAATCTATGGAGTCAGAACAACATAAAGTCATCGAGAATGACGAAATTGTGTTACCGCCAGTAGTACTTGTAACGACTATCGATACCACCTCTCTGACGTGCGATCGGTTTTTCCTACCAGGACTACCGATCAAAATGGGGAAGACAATTGCCCTGATACAAAATACTACTATTAATCCAATTGCAGACATGTTAGTGGATCTGCATTCAATAATAAACAACAACGCTAATTAGGCAAAATTACCACACATTCCGTCAGATATGCAAGCCATGATCAATTTCATCTCGAATACACCGAAGCCAACACAAGCAGAAAACCACCAACGATGGCATGAACATCCTGTCTCATTCATGACAATTATATTGACCTGCATAGTTGGATTACTCGCAGGTACTTTACTCTTCTGCACTATATCAAAGCGGTTCGAGAGGACAAAGTTTATAATTACAATACCATCCAACAATAGACCTGAAATCTGAGAAACACAAGGTTTTGAAGAAAACAAAAACGCTCTTGTCCATTTTACCAAATCTTTCTTTCATTTGATAGCAGAAATTTTTCTCCTTCCCCAACAATCCCTTCTGTCACGTGCAAACGAATTTTATCTTGTATTAGGTGATTTTTTTTCTCTCTTTATTTTACTCTCTGTTCATTTTCATGTGCTTCTCATATATCTCCTGCGCTCATTACTTTCAATTCAAGACGCTCAGGAGCGCGTCTCAATTGAAGGGGAGGATGTGCCAAGAGATACACCGATGTAACGTGCTATCACCAGCATGGGACATCATCCTTACGCTATTTTACTCTTACTCCATATCATCATTGTATAATGTCAACCTTGTATCCTTACATAGTACTGTTCATAGTGTTCAATACTTGTTCATTCTCAATGTTATTGTAATCGTTACGTTATACACTGTTCATTCTCAATACTGTTGTAATTGTTCCGTTATACACTGTCCTTTGTCAACGCTTGTACAATCGTTGTATTACATCCTGTATATATTCACATTGCTCTCTATCCTCGAGAAGGCGAAGGAGAAAGAGGAAAGAGAAGAGTGAAGAGTATAGCGGTTGATGAAAGTGAACAGTGAGAGTAAGATTGAACAACGATATATACAAGTGTGAGGGACATACATAGTGGTGTATAACTTTGTATGTTAAAGAAGAGTGGTATCGTTGAAATAAAAGAGCAAGTGATAGCGACAAGTAACGAAAGTGTGAAGGAATCAACAGAAGCCAAGACAAAGTCAGGAGCTTAGTAACTTCAATTATTATTCTTATTCATTCATTCCTCATCATCATATATTTTTCGTTACACTAATCTCATCATATATCTTTAGATAACTGTAGCACGAGATGTGTAATATGTGCATGTTGCATGGATAATTTATTAAATCATGAATAGAAAAAGAATGTTGAATGATCATCTAAAACTTCAAAACATTTTTTTCTAAATGTTCGACTAAGTGTAAATGGAATGAATGTAGAATAATTTTCTTTCAGTTTGATCAAACCATGATTTTTCACTTTCTCATTAGAAACTATTAACTGGATAACTCGATGATCAAATTTCAACTGAACAATCTGTAAGTGAGAATCAGAAAGTATAGTATTGATATTTGTCTTTTGTCGTTTCGAAAAAAGTGGATGAAATTGGAAACATTAAAATATAGCAAACAGAACCAAGATTCTATAACAATTATATTGACGAAGGAAATTCACCAACTAATTAATCGTTTTTAAGGAGGAAGCATGTGCATCCTATAGATCCTAAGGTATTATGAATGCCTTAAGAAGAGTTTGGGTTTATAGCCTATTGCTGCCTGCACATTACATCTTTACGGTTTTTTTCAATACAACACTGTAGCTTCTCTCAGGAACATCACAAAAACTGGTTTTCAAATTTCGACTTGAAATTTTTCACAGTAACAAACCTTGGCAAGAACAATTAATCGTGAAAATGTTAGACCATTTGCTTTGTTTCTTTCCTGAAATATGAACATTGAATTCTGCCGATGTATATAAACGATGTAAAGGATGCGCGTTTTTCCTGGTTGTACTTTGGGATAGGAACAACGAAAATATCTGAAATTTTCACAATACACTATTCTCATCAAGGCTTGTTTCTATGTAAAGCTTCAAGTCAAAGTTCGAAAATCGGTTTTCCTGGCGTTCTTGAGGAGGACCAAGGTATTGTATTGAAAAATACCGTAAAAGTACAACGTATCAGTAGCAACAAGCTATGAACTTGAATTCTTTTCAGGGTATTCATAATCCATTAGGATCTACATGAAACACATAGTCTCGACTTAAAAACGATTAATCAGTTGACAAAATTTCCTCGTAAGCATAATGTTTTGATGAACATAATCTCGAGAAAATATTATATTTATTCAAAAAGTTGAACGTATTGTTTTCTCTATTATATTTTCTCTCGTGCAATACTCTTTAATAGAAGATTTATCACTTGGACAAAGTTCCACTTACCACCCTCATAATCTGAAAATGACCTTTTAGATGCATCGATGCCAACAAGTAATGTTGATTTTTGTATAAAAGGTAACAATGCATTATCGTCTTGCTCTTGAAAATGATCAAGTGTATCGAACTATTCATCGATGTTCAATGACAAGAAATCATAAAATGATTAGTATTAATTTTAAACATACCGATGCAAACGGTTTACAATCATCAACTTTACAGATGCCACGAACGGTAGGATAGTCGTTATAAGTGCATATACCACCAATGAGTCGTATACATTCGTAACTAATTATATCTTTGCTACAACAGTCAATTACACGAGCAAGACTTCCGCGTTGTAGATTTCCAGTTGTAATTGCATGAAGACTCTCGATGGTTTCTACAATATAATAAACAGTACAAACACACAGTAGAATATTTCTATTAATATGAATATATTCAACTTGAACGTGTTCTTTGTTATTATTTTTACAATACTCTGTAAAAAATCTTTCTAATGTATTATTGATAATTTTATTTAGCAGTAGCACATGTCCTTGAAAAGAACTTGATTAAAAACTTTACTTTGAACTTTTTAATGTTTAAATTTGAACACCGTATGATAAATAGGTTACTTTCGTTTTATACATGTTATTCTTATTATCTATCAATTTGTTCATGGTAGAAAGAGAATTATTTTACATAACAGTGTATAAACACGCAATCTACTTACCAATCATAACAACTGCAGCAACATGCGGAGAGGTGGAATAATCCTGGACTGGTGTTACGACACCTTTGGTTCGCCAATCAAGATTATCCGGAGGCACTTCTGAACTTGGTTCATTTTGGTTTGACTTCACTTGCAAAGATAGTGCAATGTTGCCAATCCCAACTACGATTCCAATAGAATAAAAGATAAGCTGATAAAATTAAAACAATGTAAATGTGACCATAGTTATACTTTCTCAACTTACTAGAACTAAATACATATGTTGAAATATAGGTTTAAAATAGATCGAAACAATATCTTGCAAAAATTAGTAATATATTACTATACATATATCTAAGTAAATGTGAAGTAAGTTTCTCTAAAAGATGAATGAAAAAAATGATTAGCTATATTTAACGAGAACATGCATGTCAAATATAAATAGAATGTTGAACGAAAAAAAAAAAAGGTGTATTTTCTTTGCCATCCCTTATATACTATGTTTTGATAAATTTAGTTGCTTGAATATATATACTTTCAGTACAGGTAAATATCATTTAGGACTGATAAGCGTTTATCATTTATCTACAAGAATAAAAAAAAATAGTAATTGCATCACGACTTTGCAAGAATGTAGAATATATTGTAACTACATAAAATTTGCTGACTAAGCCATATATATCAATGTGAGACAGTACATTGAACATTGTATAATAACCATGAAACGAGAGGAGCTTGTTTTCATGAGGAATACTTTAGTACATTCATTTATCTCTATTGATTTATTAAAGTTGTCAATACAACCTGTTGTAAAATCCGTTGATTAAATAACCCATATATATATATATATATATAGTATTATAACGACAGTTTCGTTCGAATCAATCTGTAATTATTCTTTTATGGGTTCATAATAATCTGTCTTTGATCATGTGTATCCTTTAAATAAATAAAATGAACTCGTTTTCATACTGATTAGAAGCAAGATATTTGATCATCTGGATAATTTACTGTATTTTCTTGTACAAGATCATAATCGAAAAAAGAATACATTGTACAAATGAGTCTAATTGGTTCTATTTTTAATGTTTTTCGTGAAAAGGATAACAGTCTTTGGATTATTTTAAATCTGTTTAAATTATTGATAACGATAACAAAACAAACATACTGATAGTTTTATTTTTTTTTACTTTCTACGACATTACTCAATCTAATATGACATATTTTTCTTTGGTTAACAAGGTGTCCTCAATTATATCGTATTAAAACATGTCAATAAACATTGCTGCTTCTTTGTCATCAATACATGTGAAGATTTCGACTTTTTTCCTAAACTCATCTAATGACTCAATGAAAACTACTCAAATGAAATAAATACTATGAATCTACCGTTAATACTAATCAAAATCGAAAATCATTTATTTCGATCAAAAAAGTAATTCATTTAACAAAGAATAAAACATAAAGTACTTTAGTTCAATCTGATCATCACTGTCAATCAGAGGGAGATTTATTGCGTTTCTCAGAACATGTGTTAGTGTGCATGTAAATCTCATACATGCCTTGTAATCGTTAATAACTGTTTGTATATTTTTTTCATAGAAGTAAGGACAGAAAAACGAAGAATAATACGTGTACCTAATTCATCACCGTTCAATACTGTTCTGTTCCTGTCAAGTGCATCGTATATTTATTCATTGTTTATAAACAAGTACGTATTTTTCACTATCAAAAACACCAATCTGATTGTTTTATTTCAATCAGTGAACTTATATATTTTTTTCGCCTCATCTTACATCTAATATAACGTAAATCCGATGCAATATTCAACGAACTTTGAATTCTCTACGATTATATGATCATATAAGTGTATTAATTAAGCATCCAAATAATGTACAGTTTGTTTGCTATTTGCCTGAATAACCATGTAGTTTGATGAATGATATAATGAGTATATTCTTTGAAAATTATTCAAGCATCTCATAGCTAACTGTAAGAGCTTGAAGATATTATCAGTGAATTGGACTTATTTACACTATGAAAAGAGCGCAGATTACCAAAACATTATGTAATTGTTTCAAATAGTAGATTTATGCTAGACAATATTCAAGGATTTTATTGCTTTTTGAATTGAACGATCACATCGATTACATCTGCGAGAAGTACCAATGATTACAGTTCAATGCTCTTCTTCTGATGTACACAATGCATCATATAATTATAAAGATTCATCCATTCAATATTAACTTTTCCCATAAAGATATCCATAGTATTATATATGCTATTTTCCATCAGTGCATATGAAACAATATATACGATTACAATAAAGCAAGTATATCACAAAATAGTAGTCAATAATCTTCAAAAACAATAAAGAGTTAAAAGCAATATATTTGCTAATAAGAATGGAACCAGTCACATATTCTTCTTATCGTAAACATTTTTCTATTTTTTAGCTTGAGATACCATTAAGCAATTTGGCTAATGTTACTAATTCTTGTCTTTCGCTTACCTGTATCACAATTATTAATGTTCTGATTACTTCGCTTTAAAATAATTTTATGAAGATGAATATACACTATCATGTGAGTTATCTATATATTTATGAAACAATAATGATGTTTCAGATAAGATTTTAATGTTTCTGAATTAAACATAATTGTACAAATAGATACATTTACAAAAATCCAAGTGAGTTGTCAATGGATGAGCTTATGTATTTTCTGAGAACGAAAGAGCAAATATCAAAATGACCAAATGGTTACGTAGTAATATTTAAATCATTCTCATGTCGTCCAGTCAATGCACATACTAAAATAAAAATCATAATATATCATTATTTGATTTGATAAAAACACAAAACAGAAGAACGACAGAAGACGACCGAATACTGGTTTCTATTCAGAACGAATTTATTTTAGGTATCCCAGATCAATCATGGTCGGCTGTACACGGCGGCTGTTTACGGTACCCGTCTACAGCAATGGTAAACGACACTTTACGGCATATTATGACCATTGTAAACAACGCCCGTAAAAGGTTACCGTAAACCACTAGCGTAACAATACGGCGACTGTATACTTTGCTCGACAAACACCGTTAGACATCGTATACTTCAGCTATTCGCGGTAGCCCTTTACGACATATTACGGCCATTGTAAACGATGACCGTAGAATGTCGCCGTGAACGACTACCATAGCAATACGGTGCCTGTATACGTTAGCGTGATAAAATGTCGTAAGACAACGTGTAAGTTGGCTGTATACGGTAGCCGCACACAGCGATCGTACACTATACTTTACGACCATCGTAAACAATAACGGTAAAAAATCGCCGTGAACGACTTCCGTAGCAATACGGCAACTGTATACGTTCATTGGAAAATATGGCAACGCACTGTCTGTGTCCACTGTGACTGGTCTGATAGAGGACCATTATTTTTTGGATAAAAATCCATTTTTGTGTATCAACAATTCGATGGAAAAATCGAATTTTTTCAGTCTTTCTGAGACATTGTCCACCATATATATATGAATGCGCTACAAGTTACAGTTCATTCGAATCATAGTACAGGTAGCAGTAACATGCATTAAACATCCAATTGCAATCAGATTTTTACAGTCTTTTTCATATTACACCGATCGCAAGTCGCCAGTACAAACAGCAATTCTTTCTGGTTGTCGACAAACTAAAGCTACTCTAAAGGGATTCGCGATCTATCCCTATTCACGACTCATATCACTGAATCCGATTTCTCAACAATACGAAAGCCAGAGCTACTCGTATTTAGGTAATTTCGAAGAGAACCCTCGGTGCCCTAGAATCGACCCAAGCATGATTAATAGCTGTTTTGATAACAAGAACAAACAGTCACCCTCAAATATCATTAAAAACTGTCTCCATAACAAAACCCATAAGCAACCCTAAAATCTCATTGACCCATTTTAATTGACCAATCAGATTGCGAGATTCTAGTTCTCAGCTATAGATTAGGAGAGACCCCACACATATATCCCTCATTCGATAGAGCGACCTCGATAACCATAGAATTGGCCCGAACATGACTAGATGTTGTCCTTATAATGAGCAAGAAAAGTCCTAGTGAATTGTGATTGATCCATAACAGTATACGATAGGGCATTGTATACGGCCGTAAGTCGTCGTGTACGGTCGTATCTGGCCGTTGTAATGCTAGACCTGGGCTATGTTGTTTATTTAGTTGATAGATTTAGGAGTTGGACCGAATTTTAAGTTTTCTGACAAGGTCGGTATATGTTGTTCGAGTTAGATGTATTTTTGACACGTAAAATACACTTGCTGTACCATGTTGAATTTGTGACTTGATTTTCATTGTTCGTGACTTTGCTTGCTGTAATTCATTTAGTTTTTGTCTTTCTTTCAATATTTTTAATTTATTTAAATGCATTTTAATTAAATCATCTTTAAATTTCCCGTTGTACCTATTTATCCATTTTAACTCATCTAGATGTTACTTTGATATTTGAGTTGCTAGTAAGTGCTGATTCAAAATTAAACCTTGAGTTTCGGCTTCAATATTAATATATTTTAATTCTATTTTTGTTTAACCTGTCATTTATTATCTCTGATTTTCTACATAATTTGTTTTCATAATTCTTGATTTTTGTTTAATTTCGTTGTATCCTTGAACTGGAATCCGTTTGGAATTACGTTGTGTCGTATGTATTGTTGAAAAAATGTGAAGTATTGTTGTAATTTCAAATGAGACTGAAAAATAAATACGGAGCCTGTTTTGTTTTATTCTATTTGTTCCGTTTTTGTATGTATAATTAGTTCATTTGTAAAAGTTTTATGTGAGCTTGAAAAGTCTTCTTTGAAGGACGTAACGTCACTTGAGTTGTAAATAATTAAAATTTTAATTGAGTTTGTGGAACAATATAAAATATGTCAAATTAATCAGCAACTTTCATATCAAGACCAGAATCGTTTCTATCGTGTCAGCGGTGGCAGATACATAGTTAGTCATGTGCTATCAAAAAAAAATTTGTCAAATTAATCCCTGATTATAGTCAACTTCGTCATTTAAATGTCTCAATAGATAGAGAAGACGATGAAGTTAAGTACTAGTCATTGCTACTTAATAGCAGCAGATTCACATTTTTTTGGAAAATACTCATCTAAATACATGTGCCAAAAAAGATATTGATTGTGTCAGATAGAGCATTGAATATGCTGTAGAATGCATAACTTTCCAAAAATATCTACAGTGAAAAACCGCTGAAAAAATTCAAAAGACTACATTTCAAGCACAGTTTCTAGCAAAAATAAAAGGCACCATTCCCTCCAAATATTCGCTCCACGGTTTATGCCAGGTAGAACTCAATGCGATCTTTTAATAGATATCAATTTTAATCTTACTGACAGTCGAGATTTCATTGATGGATAACATCCGTATTTTCACTTTATTTTTTAGTGATAATAGTTGTCCTGATTGCATATAATGGTTTTTGTTAAGTATATAAATGACTAGATTAGATCCAGAATTGGATTGCCTTTTCAGTAGTATGGGTTGGGGTTCAGATGATGGAGTGACAATCAGGATTACCTTCAGAATACTTAGTTTTGAATCCTCTTTAAATAGTAATTCTTGTGAGGAAAATATGAGACAGATGCGAGAACAACATTGAGGAAACCGTGGAAGCCACAGTAAGTTGGAACCAGAATTGGTGGAATCAACAGCCAATCAAAAAGAGAAAATGATGGAGACACCGTTGGCCGTAAACAGGAAGTTGGCGACAGTACCGCCGGAGTAAAATAAAAAATTCGCAAGATCATTGACGATATAAAACAGAGTTTTACAAGACTGTCAGCCAACCAAAAGGGTAGTTTTGTGAAACGACTAAGGAACTCAGACAGAAAATGGAGGAACTCGTTTTTGAATCATTGAACGCTGAGAAAGTAGTCATTGACATTGATACGCAGGTTCCTTTCCAGCAATGGAACCAGTTCAATGTCGATTTGTTTTTGAATTAACTGAAGCAGTTTATTTAGAGAAATCCATCCTTTTTAATATGGTATCCAAACAGTCACGCCTACGCAAAGAAAACCGAAGCGAAGAGAAGAAACACACAGACAGGAGACACAGAAAGAAAAACTAAGAAGATGCAGGACGATAGCTGATGGTATTCCTGCAGCTTGAAATCTAATTAATATCAAATAAGGATGATGTCATATATCGTCTTTTCCAACTATCCCATAACAGACAAAAACTAGAACTAGATAGAATATAAGAATATTAACGATTCTTAAGGCGAAGAAAACATTTGGCTTGGATATGTACAAAACGATGGAATGGATCGCCCATAGGAAAAAAAAAGAAAGCGAAATAAATGGAAGAAATGGAAAAGAAAGATGTGCGGTAGAATCCGTATGCACATACATACACATACAAACGCAAAGTATATAAATACATCTTGTTAGAGTTTTTTCTGAAAGGCATAAACTTCAGTTGTAAATGCTTTCATCAGAACTTACAACAGTAAAGATCTCACGATCTAATAACTTTGGTAATAAGATATCGATTGATGTATTAAGTAGGGTGGCCGTCTATCTTGTTGCATTATAACGGAAAATTGACTTCGATACGTACTATATTCTTACATGGGTATTCCACTGTTAAGATATAAACAGCACCACAACTAGTCATTACACATCCTATTAGTCTGATTTGAATAATAAAAAATTTATAAAATCAAAGGTAACTATTAAGTAATCAAAATTCGAGGTTTTTGGAGGTACTGATTTGACTTCGTAATAATTCTCACCTATTCCTTTGGCACAACACAAGAAAATTGCTTAATGCTGAAGAAAAAAACAGATTTTCTATAATTGTGAAAGAATGTGCATTACTCCGATCTCGTTAACCACTTAGATACCTCTGACAATATGTTTGTCTATGTTTAACATTTTGAAATCATTTTCTTGTCTAGAAATACTAATCAATATTGTTTGACAAAAATTACTTTTTTCCAAAGAGAGTAACATGTTAAAATACATTAATTGTTTCCTTAATACGATAATGCAACGATATGTTAGTTTATTAAAAGACTAATAAATTTTATAGTTGTACATGCTCTTTTACTAGAGTTTGTGATTATCATTACTTTTATTTCAGATCAATTTAAGATTAAAATAATTCACTCTTAATTATCATTCAACGATCTTTGATGTTAAATTTTATTTCTCTATAATCATCGAAAATAAAAATAAAAGAATTGTATAGACAAAGCCTATGCACTATCTTATTTACAAATATAGAGATAGATAAAAAACAAGAATCCAGTACTCGATAGTAAATTATACATTGTTTTTATCACAGAACAGTTAAATACACAAAAAAATACACAATACAATTTTATCATTTAGTCCGTGGACGGCATAGATTGATTGGTTTGACGAAGCAACGTTGCATCGCCAGAAGATAAATCAAACTCATCCTGTTCATGTGGTTTTATCTAAATATAGCACAAAGAACAATTATGCAATAATATTTATTTTGATAAATACATACAATCCATAAACCGAATCCACCTTTTTGAAATGCTTTATTGATCTGTAAAAAAAAAGGAAATAATGAAGAATGATAATATTGAAAAAATGAAACGTACCTCGATTTTAGCTGTTTGATAATTGGCTTCTAATTGTTTAGCATCACAGTAGATAGTTGGTACTGTGTCTAATTTAATTTGTCTCATCAATGTTAACCATTGTTGAAACAAGACTGCTTTCGATATAAAAGAAGATTCACCTAATTGGTTTTATTATAGATAAGTGTTATCAGATAATAAAAACTCTATCAACATACGAGAAGTTGTTAGTCCACCTAAAGTATCAACAATTTCACATTTTTGATCAACACAATTCCATATAAAAGCATGATTCGGTGCTCGAGAAGTAGTTCGCATTTCTGGACTACTAACACCAGAAATGAACGGTCGGCGTAAACCATACGGAGTTGGAATGTTTTTGACTAACTAGAAATATATAAAAAATTCTTTCTAGAAGATTAATTTAAAAAAAAAGATAAAATTCCCTTTCTCACAATCTTTCTACTATTTTTTTTTTCAAAAATAGAATTTCTCTGGATTAAATTCTTACATTTTCAATTCTAGCAAATAATGCTCTTCGAATATGTTCACTATGATAAAGACTTCCAATAATGATACTTGTATAATAAATTGGCTCGATCAATACACTTAATAAGGCACCTATCATAGAAAGAAAAATTATCAAATTTCAATCATTTTTTTTCTTTACCTTGTAAACCAATAAAATTCCATCGACATAATTTATCTGAACAAGACATTGTCAAAAGTCGTTCACCACCTAATATTCCATCCCATGTTTGCATACTTTGATATAAACTTTTCGCTGTAACAGGTATAGTTCCTTCACCTGCTTCGATTTTTGTTCTTAATAAACCACGAGATTTTCGTAAGGAATGTCTAAAAATTGAAAATCAATCATATTTGATAAAAATTTATTAAGAAAAAAGATCTACCCTGTTTGTTTATTATTTGGATCTTGATTTGTTGTTGTCGATGATGGTGATTGTTCAGATACAGCTTCTTGTGGTGCAAAAAGTCGACCATCACCACAAGGTGATGTAGAAATATATAAATGAAAAGTAATAGATGATTTCAATCGAAATCGATCACTATCTGGAATTTTTTCAAAAATTGATTCATGATTATTTTCTTCAATTAATAATTTTAATTGTTGATAACAATAACGAATAAGACAACGACGTGCTATTATTTCGGCATGACAATCATTTAATGATTGACCATTAAGTGTAAGACGATCACCATTAATACACTTTGTTCCTGTTGTTACACAAATCACTTCCATTGTTTCAAGATCATAATTACGTGTTTGAACAACACCAGCTAAAACTTTACGTCGTTGAATACGTACATCATTATGAGTTAATTGATTAAATTTATCTTGTATACATGTTGCAATACGATCAGCAAGATTACGACGTGAATAAGGTAGATCAGTTGGAAGAGTATCACTTTCTATTGGAATACCACCTGCAAACAAAGATTTGTACTTGACTATTAATTGTTGAGTTCTTATTCGGATTTAAAACAGAAGAGTAAGGTCAATCATCTCAAATATTTTTTCAATGTAAAATCAAGTTTATTATATACGTAATCATGTATATATATAAATATATATACGATAAGGTTGATATTCTTTTTTTGTGAAACACGATCTACAAGTAGTGTAGAAGTATAAGGATAAAATTTGGATCCTCTTCAGTCATAGACTAGAGATCATCAAGAAAGTCTTACGAAACAAAAGACAAAAGAGGCGTACGACACGCACATGCATGAACAATCGCGTGGAGCAACGTGAGATTGTTTCGTAGATCTCTATCACAGATCGTATATCAATAATGTTCCTTTATAATACAAGAACTATTTCGTTATTGCATTTCTGTAGGATTAAGTAAAAGGATGATAAAGAAATGTGTCCCAAAATAGATAGAATAAAACGATTTCCCTGTGATCAGCAAGAACAGTTGCATTGTGTTTCACGTTTTCATCCTCCAGGGATTGTGTTAATAGTTTTTTTGTTAAGATAACAAGTTTTTTATGCAAACATGTGTTTAAATATTTGAAAAGTTTAATGGATAGTAAAACAAATCAAACTGTTCTTGTTGTTGATATTATTTGGAATAAATATATATATATACGTATTACACTTATGTTCCAAAATTATCAAGTAAAAATTTATTATAAATTTCTAGGATATAATTAATCCTAATATAAAATTTTGAATTAGAAACATCACATATTTAAATGCTTTTTTTCTCTATTTGTGAATCTTATTTACTCTCAACTTAAAACCATTCAAATGCAATTGTATTAAATAGAAAGAGCAGAAAAGCTTAATGGCCTTAAATAAGTCTGAAAATGCATTAGAAAATAGATACGATGAGCTATTATGAAATGAAGATATACATATATATATATATATATATAAACTTCTAGCAAGTCTATCTCCGAATACATTGTAACTAAGTTGAACTAACTATAATGTCACTTATATATGAAAGGTCAATGCGGATGTAATCATAAATAATAAAAGAAATTAATTAAACACAAGAGATTGATATTACTTTGACATTAATCAATTTATACATAGTTGATTTCTTACCTTCTTTATCAAAGCACATGCCAAATAATTTTTCTAATGCAAGTTGTGCAGCTCGTGTTTTTGCTATTTTTTTGTTACGTCCCATACCAATAAAACGTTGACCATCAACAATAACAGCAAATTTAAATTCACGTTGTTCGTTTGTTGTTAATAATGATGATGATGATGATGCTTCATCAGTTATGGCTTCAAATTGTGCATCACGTTTAAGTTGATTAAGAAGATAAAGTGGACTTAAACCACTTTGAATTTCACGTGGTTCTACAATATTAGGACTTTGTGTAGTTCGTTGAATATTATCATTATTTTCAATCAATAATGAAGAACTATCATTTGTTATATCATTATCAGTATTAACAGTTGTTGTTGTTGTTGTTGTTGTTGCTGTTGTTGCTTCAGATTCATTAGCTAGATCATCGGGTAATTGAAATGGTAAATCAGAAAATGAACGAAGAGCTTTTTCAGCAGCTAAGTTTAGACAAAAAAAAATTTCAAATAATTATATTTTATTCAATTTATTTAATAGAATGAATATTTACCTGCTTGTTTTGCTTCTTTTTTTGTTTGAGCCATACCTTCAAATACTTGTCCATTAACTTCAACAGCCATAGTAAATATTGGTCGATGAGATGGACCTGTTTGCGCAACAAGTTTATATTCAACAGAAGGTTTAAGTTCATGTAATAGCATAAGCGCATTTTTTGATGATGGCGATGAAGTATCGCCATTATTGTTGTTATTGTTATTATTGTTATTGCTATTATTATTTGTTGATGATTGATTTGACGACAATGAAGAAGAATTTGCTGGTGATGGTTTAGATCTTTTTTTAGGCCAAACTGATTGTTGCGTGTCATGAAGATCGTCGCGCATTCTTTTATACCCATGAGATAAAGTCGGTAATGTTTGTTGAAGTGCATTGTGTTCAACTGAAAGCATGCATGATGATGTATCAATTATCAATTTGTTGAAATAAATGTGAAAAACTAACGGTTGCATGAATGAAGTTGTCAAAAACTTATCTTCTTATTCTATCTATCTTGTAGAAATACTTCAGTTATTATTTATTCATTTCAACATACTATGAAATTACGCGTTCTGTATTCAATCTCAAAAAATTCGAAGCGACAAGAGTTTGACGGATTGCATGATTTTTATGTGTAAGCTTGTCAATATTCATTATTGTATTGAAAAAATGCGCCTTAAGGCGCATTGTGTAGAATACTCAGCTTTTCCATACTCAAACCGACCAAGATCATGAGTGGAAAAGGAAAGACGCAAAGAGAAAAGGAAACTTACACTTCGTAGTTGCACACAAGTTGAATGGATTGCTTAAGAGTGTAGTATTATATAGAGAAATTGTTGGAGATGATGAAAAATCTGTGGGGACGGGACCTAACAGAGTTGTTGTGGCTCCAGTGTTAGTAGCCGTTGAAGCTGATAGAGGCATATAAACAACACGTCCGAGTGGAAACATATGCATTTTTGATACGGACGAACGATGACGTTGATTGAAAGTGCCACTGCGTAAAGTCTTGTGTGAAAAGCGATAATGTATAGTGTATCGTGTAGATAAGCAAAAATCCGTTTTATTACTGTTCTTTCTCTAGTCGTCGACTGCCTCCGGCGAGTGTCAAACATAGAGAAAGAGAGAAAAGGGGGAGAACGAGAGAAACTTTTCTTCTTTGCTCTTTCTTTTACTCTCTATCTCACTAACAATTTAATATCTCTGCCTGTTTGTACTTTTTTTTTTTTCTTTCTCGTCTTATGAAAAAAAAAGACGACGAAGCAGAGAAGAGCTAGAAAAAAAATGACATTGATCATCATCTTCCTATATTGTATTGACACCGATTGAAGCCAAGCGTATATGACATAGTAACATTATTGTCTTTTGCAAAAATCTTGTTAATCAAGAAGAATGAATTGGAGACCAATGGGAGATGAATTTCATCTCATTCCTTTTCCAACTCATCGAATCTGTCAAGCGTGCCTGTCTATGTCGTTGTATTGTCGATATGATTGATAATCGCTGTTCGTGTGTTCTATAAAAGAGATATGCCTTTTCTCTTTTTGTTGTCTCTCTCCTTTGCCTTGCAATCGGAAATCGAATGACAAATAGTGAAGAGTAATGAGATGGTTGTGCTTGTAAAAGATGCCGCTGTTCCGGCAATAGACTGAAATTGATACTTTTTTTCTCTCTGATTCTTATTGCACGATTTCTGTTGTGCATAGAAAAAGGACCCTGATCCTTCTCTTCATAATCTACTTATCATCATTAAGTGACTGACGTTTGTGTGTATAGAAGCAGTCAATTTTTTGTATCCATGAAGGACACTGTCTCTTTTCAGCACGCAATATTTTCTATATAAGATGCATACTAATTAGAATAGAAATCAACGAAGATATTCTTTTTTTTCTTTTTTTGAGTTTTTCGGTATTCATCAACTTTCTGTCTGTTTGCTTGAATAAGAAAGAACGACAAGCAGAAGCAAATAAATGACGATGAGAAAAAAGAAGCTTGACCAACAGCAAATAACTTGTTGATATAGGCCATACTGTTTACTTTACTAAATTACGGCTTGCCGTCTTTTTTTTTTGTTTTGCTAGCTTGTGTCGAAAGGTTTCTTTACTTCTTTTTCTCTCTCTCCCTCTCTCTCTCTCTCTCTCTCTCTCTCTCTCTTATTCATTTTTCATATGAGTCGCAAACTCTTTCCTCTCTCTCTCTCTTTTTATTTTACTAAGCGAAAGATGTTTGCACCATTGCACAAAATTATGTTGGGCACTCGAGTATGTAGAGTGAACGATGCTTGCAAGAATTTTAAAAGAATAACAAACTCAACAATGATGATGACCGACTATCAAGTGGATGAATTAGTTTATTCACACCGAACTTCGTCAAATCTAAAGAAGGCATATGACCGAGAGGAAAAGAATATTGTTTGCTTACTTCGGTTGTTATTGACATTAGCAATTGGTGTTGACGGTAGAACAGAGAAATCGGAAAAAAGTTCTTTAGTATCATTATTTTCCTTTTTGGAAGTGTTATTGTGAACACTATCGGAAAAACTAATCATGATTAATTAATCTAAAACATATTGAATGTAATGGTGTCATTCACATTTTTCTCGTTAATATTATTTTTATATTATTTATGACATTAGCTACAATAAAAATACGAATAAATAATGGTCAAGATTATGTCAACAACAATAAATAAAGCGAATTCACACCTCGTTTGCTCGTTTACTGCTGTATCTTTTCTCCTGATGTTATCTCAAGAGGCAGCACATGTGGCTCAAAAAACAGTTGGAGGTAGTATACACAAATATCACGTAATTGTTTAGAAATATCATACAGCTGTTGGTAATCTTACTGTCAGCTGTCAACTTTTTTCATTTCTATAATTACATAAAAAGAAAGAAGATATTACATTGTTTTTTTATTTTTATTTTTATATTTCTTTCTCATTTAATTTCGACTGTACAACGAAATAAGCGAGATAATAGAATAATGACATATTAAAAGAGAGAAGAAAAAAACAACAGATATATTCAGTTTATGTTCAATTTTAATTGGCTCGATTGGCATATTATAAATAAATAAAGATTATATGGAATATTGATTTAACGCAATAAGATTGTTTTCATATCTTTATTCTTTTTGGTTACACTTTCATTAAGTACATCAATTTTTTTACCAAGACGTTCTGTTAAAGGTACTTGACTTTCAAGTTCATCGTTCATTTGTAAAGCAAGTAATTTTAGACGATTAACACCTTGATGTATATCATCTAAAATTTATAAATTAAGATATAATATTTATTTATTTTTTCTAAATAAATAAAATAAACTTACGAAGTCCATCGTCAGTTTCACGTTCAATATCATCCATAGCACTACGTGATTTTCCAAAATAAGTATCAGTATCATCTTTTACATTTGTTGGTCGTGTATTTACAGCTGTTGCTGGAATTTGTTGTGCTGTAGCTGTTTTCTTTTTACCTGTATTACTTAATTGTGGTTGTGAAACTGATTTTGGAAATGAAGTTTTTGGTGGATGAAAATAATTTTTAATACCACCAAATATTGAATTTAATTTATTTATATTTTGTTGTGCATTAACAAGATTAGCATCAATACCATCACAACGTTTTTCAATATTTTCTAATTTTTCTCGTTGTTCAACTAATTCCTTGAAAAAGATAAAAGAAAAAGAAAAAAACAAATATATTTTGAAAATGTATTTCAAGGGTTTTATCTAGAATTATTTAAAGAATCAAACGACATATTGTTAATGTAGATAGGAAAAAAAAACATTTTATAGAAATGAAATATCTTTTTCAAGGAAAGTAGCTACACACTTTAAATAATCATACTAATATACTCTAATAAAAATAGTTAATTTATTACGATCATATTCAACATATTGTGAATGGTAATCATTCATCCATGAATATTCTTTTCATTAATTTTTCAAAACACTCGTTCTCATTTTTTTTTTCCTGTAAATACTTTTTTTTCTTCAATCCTTCATATTATTTAATTCGACAAAGGAAGATTTCTCTTAAAAATAGGCAAATACTAAATTTTAGTTTAACTCAAGAGTATTATCCTGACTAAACATAAACTAATATAAACGATTAAATGAAAAATACTAACGAAAACTCAAAATAATTCAATTTAGAAATAAAAACTTAATCTTACAGCAGCAGTGTTTACTCCAACAGATTCAGATTCATTAATTAAACCAAGCATACGGCGAGTTGAATCAAGAATACTTGTTTTTTTCTCATGAATTTGGTGTTGAATTGATTGAAGATCATCTTGATTATGGTTGCTTGCAATCGAACTAGCCATTTTTTTAAATGAGTTATCACGATAAGGAAAAACTACTCTTTTTAAAGCCCCCCCAAAAATAATATATGATTTGTGATAAAAAAAACATATGACGTCGTTGATTAATAGGAACAGTGAGTCAGGTCATGCATTATATCGCTACTATCAACGTTAATAAAAATCAATAGATTTATATTTCTAAAAATAATAAAATAGTATAAAATTAGTAAAATTTTTATTTTAAAATAAAAATTAAATAAAATATTTTTTAAAAAAATATTTCATTAGTGTGTTGTCAGGTATGATGATTCATGAAAACAAAGAAATATTAGCATGAATCATTTCCTATCATTAATATCAATTTTGTCGCGCTACTTATTCTTTTCTATTAATTATGAAAGATGAAACTTCCCATTGACTCAATTGACTGGAAAAATCTAGAAAAAACTTGTCGAAATTTAATCTATGGTTTACCACCAAGAATAAAAATTAATGTCTGTGGACATATTTATGAAATTTATACAGGTTAGTTCAATGGCGGATTTAGAAATTTTAATAATTGGGTAGACGATCATAATCGGAAAACATGTTTTCAAGTCCAATCTGAGGTTGTATCGGTTCATTTTTTAGGTATTGTCAGCTAAAGAAAATAATGGCGAAGTCGAAACAAAATTTTTAGAGGGAGTTCAGCTCTCGTTTGAAGCTAATCTATGATATAGAATCGTCTTATTTCTAGAGAAAGTTCAAAGATTTCTGGAGAGAGTTCCATCATTAAGGTAAAAAATACAGTTCAGAAGGAAGAGACGATCGCGCTCAATGTTTTCCTCTAAATCCGCCATTGGGTTAATTTAATGATTCTGTTAAAGAAGAATTCCTTTGGACTTGATAGGAATTCTTGATGCTTATCCAGAAACTCTTCTTGGTAATCCAGATCGACGAGAAAAATATCGTTTAAATGATGAAATGCTTTTCTTTCATCGACATCCATCATTATTCTCGTATATATTATTTTATTATATCCAAGGATTTATTCAACGACCAATTAACATTCCACATGATATATTTATTGAAGAATGTCGTTTTTTTTCTATACCAATTAATTATGATAAAGATAAAAATTTAATCATAGATTATAATAAAATAATTATTAATGAAAAAATAAAAATAAAATATTTTTATTTATTTAGTTTTTTAATAACTATTTTATCTTGTTTAATATTATTTTTTAATGATTTATCAAGATTAGATTTTATTTATAATGAATTTCTTTCGAATGAACAAATAATATATAATTTTATTTTATCAAAATCAATTTTTATTTGGATTGATATATGTTGTACAATATGGTTTATAATAGAATTTTATATACAATTTTTTTATTTTTCAAATTATGAAGAATTAAATCAAAATTTTCATTTATTTATTGATATAATTTCAATTACACCTGTTATATTATGTTTATTAATAAATATTTTATCTCAATGGTTTCCTTATGTAAATTTATTATACCCATTTTTAATTTGTTTAAAATCATTTCGAATTTTAAAATTTATTCGTTATATTTCAAATTTAAATTTAATAAGACAAACATTATTTTTATCATTAAATAGTTTATCAATAACATTAATCCTTTGTTGTCTATTTATTATTCTATTTGGAATAATTATTTATCTTATAGAAAGAATTGATCCTTATTCAAATATTATTGATCCAAATATAGGATTATATTGGGCTATTGAAACATTAACAACAATTGGTTTTGGTAAATATATTCCACATACATATCAAGGAAGAATTTTATCAATTTTTGCTTGTATATTTGGTTTAATTATATTAGCAATACCAATACCGATTATATTTGAAAAATTTCAGATTATTTATCAAAATTCATTGAAAAAAAAATTATGGATTAAATATTATTGATATTGATTGTTTTTTATTTATTTATTTTAGATTTTGATTGTTTTGTTTTTGTTTTGTTAATTTAAAAAAAAAAAAGAGAAATGCCAAATAATAAATGGACGGCAGATTTAAAAACTATTCTTCAAGTTGCTAAAGCTCGTCTTGATGTACGTGAAAAGAAAAAAACCGAACAAGTTGCAAAAGAACGTTATACAGTAGCAGATTATGTACGAAATAATAAAGTTCCTCGAGCACGGATCGGTAAAAATTTATTAATTTGTTCATTCAAAATTTCATTTTTTTTTT